>SNQJ01S0043208.1:58488-73408 GCA_010110895.2 Picea sitchensis
ATGCAAATTTTGAAAAGAAGACTTTATGGAACATATTATCTTCTAAGACAAAAACCAAAACCTAAGTTTTGCAGCTATAAAGACTCAAAAATGAATTGAGGCAATTACCGATAGCCATGCTATCCAGAACAAAATTCGACCAAAAGGACGGTTTTATTTTGGGAGATAACAGTATGTACAATGAAAAGTGGATTCATGAGATCTCTATTGGGGAGGCAAGTAATGCTTCAACATCCTCCCGTTAACTGGTCCACCTAGAAGGTCTGTCCCATCACCGTTTTTGAGAATAAATGTCTTATTTCCTCTGAATGCTTGAATGGTGTAAGGTCCTTTCCATAAAATATCAAATTTTTCGTGTTTTCCCTTATCCTCATTTCTGGAATCCCATTTGAAGACCAAGTCACATAACTTAAAATCATCTTCTTTAGTCCTCTTTTCATAAATCCTTTTTATACCTTCTTGAATGACCTAAGTCTTGTTGTAGACTACCTCTCTGGATTGCATTCGGTGGATCATTTGATTTATCCTTCACTGGACATCATTTGGTTCTACTTGTACTTCCTATAATAGTTTCATGACTGGGACCCCTAATGAAAGGGGAAAAACTGCTTCAGTGCCATACACCAACTAGTATGGAGACATAACAATTGCTCTTTTGGTGCTTATTTTGTCAGCCCAGAGTGAGAAAACCAACTTATTATTCCATTATTTATTATTTTCTTGCAGTGTCTTTCTGAGAATGTTCACCAGAATTTTGTTAGAAGACTTAGCTAGCCCATTTCCTTGCGGATAATAAGTCATTGAGTGTCCTAGAATAATGCGATATTGGCTACAAAAATCTATGATCCTTTTGGATTTGAAAGCCACTGCATTGTCAACTATAATTTTTCTGGGACATCCAAAATGAGACAGAAAGTTAGTTTCTAAAAACTTGATGATAACAGAGTTAGTATCTTGCCTGCATGGCACAGCCTCGATCCACTTGGTGAACTAGTCGGTGGCCATGAGGATCCACTTGTGTTGGCCCGAGAAGGATGGATGTATTTCACCAATGAAGTCTAGACCTCATTGTTGGAAAGGATATTCAATCGAGATGGGTTTCATAGGGAGTGGAAAAAGCTTCCTTTTACCTTCAAAAATCTGTCACTTGTGGCAAGAAGTCACCTTCTGGTGAACGTTTGCAAACAGAGTAGGCTAGTAGAAAAGAACTCTCAAAATCTTGTTCGCTGTGGTATTCCAGCTCAGGTTCCCACCACAGTCTCTTGCATGAAAATATTGAATAAATTTGTCAACTTCATCTTTTAACAAGCAATTAAGAAAAACACCACCAGGATCTTTCCAATAGAGATTGCTTTCTAGAATATAAAATTTCAATGCTTTCAATTTAATAAATCTATCTTTGGTTTTAGTCAAACCAGGAGGAGCTTGTAAATTTTGGAGTACAAAAATGAGGTATGCATACCAAGGGGAGTTTAAGAATACCTTTTTTATGTTTGGAGTCACCTTCTCTTCCGGTCCGTCAACTGCAGCCAAAAAATTAATATCTAGAGAATGAAAATTAGACTCAGCCATTAGTTTGGCCAAACCTTGTCCTTTGATCGGTTTAGTAGGTTTTATTTCAATTTCATATTCCAGAATAACTGCAATCCATTTTCTTCTTCTACCATTTGGATTATCCTGGGTCAGGATATCCTTAACCACTGTGTTTGGAACATATACAATCGTGTGAGAATGGAAAATATAACCGTTAAAATCCTTTATGGATTTCACTAGAGAGAAATCATGTTTCTCCATTATGTTATAGTTCAAAGCAACATCTCTCAAATAGTTGCTGAAAAACGCTATTGGTTGTTCGTACCCTTCACTGTTTTTCTGCAACAACATTGTTGCTATGGTGTGTTCAGATGAAAAGGAGAAAAGCTAAAAGTCTTTGGTGTAATCTAGGATGATAAGAACCGGGGCTTGGGTGAACGCATGTTTCACCTTCTCAAATGACTGTTTGGACTCAACTTGTGTCTTTTTTCAACATATTAGTGATATTCCTAAGAATTTCAACCAAGTTTGGTATGAATCTTCTAAGGAAATTTATTTTGCCAATGAAAGATTGCAGTTCTTTGATATTCCTAGGGTGTTCAAATTTTTGGATGGATTCTATCCTGTTGGGATCTATTTTAATTATGTCTTTTGAGATTATGTGTCCCAATAGTTTACCTTCCTCTAGACCGAAAAGGATTTTCTTAGGATTCAATGAAATCCCAAATTTTTTGCACTTCTCAAACATACGTCTGAGGTGGAGTAAGTGTTCCTCATCATATTTGGAGTAGACAGTCACATCGTTCAGATAAATGACTATAAATCTTCCAGTCTCGTCCACAAAAGAAATGCCCATTGCCCTATGAAAAGTAGCCCCAACGTTCATTAGACCAAAAGGCATCTTCACGTACATGAAGGTTCCCCAGGGTGTGGTAAAAGTTGTCTTCTCTTAATCTTCTGGATGAACAAGAACTTGGTTGTAACCCGAGAAACCATATAGTAAGGAGATCCTACTGGACCCAACCACCTTTTGTAAAATGTTGTCCATTTTGGGAAAAGGTTAATTGTCTTTGAGGGAGACTTTATTCAGATTTCTGAAATCTATGCAAAGACCTATCTCACCAATTTTCTTCTTGGTAGGAACTAAGTTAGAAACCCATTTGGAAAACATCAAGGGGACTATTATCTTTGCATCATACATCTTTTTTATTTCTTTCTCTATCAGGGAAAGCAACTTGGGATTAATTCTCCTAAGATTTTGTCTGAAAGGTTTGTGTTCTTATTTTATAGGAATCTGATGTTGTATGATACTTGTGTCGTAGGATTATAGGTCTTCATAACCCCAGGCAAAAACATCCACATATTCCTTAAAAATTTCAATGTACTTGCATTTTTTCTCAGGGGGTAGAGATTTAGAAAGTTTTATCATCTTGGGTTTTTCTTCTATTCCTATGTTGCATTCTTCGACTTCCTTACCACTAGCTTCAATTTTAAGTTTTTTGGCTACGTCATTGAAATCGAATAAGTATTCTAGTGGAACTAGACCTCTAGGTAGCACATTACTTTTCAATTGTAGAATACCAGAATCTATCTCATTTTCCTTCAATTCATCTACATCTACTTTACCTTTATTGAACTCTTGGGAATCTATGCTATTTACACTAACACTTTCAAACACAAATTTATTTACGATCTCATCATCATTTTCTAAATCTATGTTTGTACATTCAAAATTGCTCTTGCATTGTAGGAAGTCTTCAATTTGATCATCATTTCCAAATACCTTCCAGTATCTGATGTTGTCAGGAACGATTGGTCTGCATCTCACCTCCACTTTGTATTTGTGAGTGGGACAGAAATGAATTTTACAGGAAGCTACCGATGTGGCCAACCCCTCTACTAGTATGTTTTGTCCTCTAGGCATTACCTGCAAGTCAATTTTAGTAAAGCATTGAAGATCATCCAAAACAACATTCCTATAATCCCTAAGTCTAGGGTGTTTAGATGCATACTCACCTTTGATTTTCTTGATAATCAGTTCAAAATCACCCCTTACCATGATCTATTTGGCACCAACTTTCTTCAGTAGTTTCAGGCTGAGCATCAAAGCCTCATACTCAACTACATTGTTAGTGCATTGAAAATTTAGCTTGTAAGAATGATTCTTAGAATACCTTGACCTGTGTTTATGCAACCAAAATCCATCTCCAACTCCTTCTTTACTCATTGCACCATTGAAGTCCATGATCCAGAAATTTGTTGGAAATTCCTCACTCTCTTCAATCATGGGGTTTCTTACTTCGACAACTGTTTTATCATCCTTTGAATCAGATGTATCATCTTCTAGTTGTGTGTTTTGTTCTTCGACATCACCATCATTGTATAGAATGAAAGATTCTAGATCAGAGTGTACAGAGTATAATGGATAGTTATGTGGTTTTTCCTGACTACTAACAATATACTTCATCAAGGTTTCTCGATATAGTATTCTATGTTGTCTGAATATTAGGATGGTGGAATAGGACATATCTAGCTGCAGGGTTCCTTTCATCTTGGATCCCCATGATATTGATAGTAACATACCATATTTTAGGGGAATATATGAAACTACTATGTCCATTACAATACTCTTTGTTTGGATTTGAGCTAATGTAATGCATAAGTATTTGATCAAGCCTATGCATTTAACTTTGTTGGAGTCAAAAGAATGAAAATCTTTGTAGGGTGTGGTGACCTTGAGCCCCAACTTTTCCCGCATGGATTTGCACATCATGTTGTGAGACACACTTGAATCTAGCATAGAATTGTGTAATATTAGATCATGGATGTTTAGGCTGATGTAAAAAGGGGCCATGACATCATTATCAGTTTGACCATCAAGTTCAGGACCAAACAGGAGCTCTGGTCGGTCATCCGCGAGATTTGTTGTGTCTGAGTGATTTGCAAATACAACATTCAGAGCCTTGGTTCCTATCTCAGGTTTGATTCTCAAAGATTTAATCACCTGGGACCTATAAGCATTATTGTTCATCATCTTAGAGAGGGGAATGAGAATCTTCAATTTAGCTAGTTCCCCTTCAAGGCTGAAAGGAGCGATGACTTTTCTTACGGTATGTACTTCTAGTTTATCAGTAGGGTATTTGTGGTTAGGTGCACTTTTTTGAATGGTGGATGAAACTTTAGTCCGACTTTATCTTTTAAGAATTTCTGGAGTTTTTTGGGCAAGAGATTCAACATTATTTCGCCCAGGGATTTTCTTGGGAGGGTTTTCTGAGGTTTTCTTGGTTTCAATAGCATTTTTCGAAGATTTATCGTTTTCCTTATTTCTCCTTAGGTTATATTCCCTATGAACCTCCATTATAGCGTTCTCAAAGGCTTGATGTTTTGTTTTCTCGGCTTCTTCATTTACCTCTATTTGTGAAAGGAGAAACATCTCGTGCTCTTCCTGGGTGAGGAAAATGGATTCATGATTGTGATCATGGTCACCCATCAGGTTTATATGAGTGTCATCAAAATCCTTGATTAATTCCTCCCCATCATCGACATAATTATACTGGAGAGGTGGTATAATCTACTGATCAATCCCCCTCTGCTCTCTTTGATCTCTAGGATCTCTCTACCTAATCTGAGGTGGATTTCTTTTGAAGTTTGGGTATCTAATTTGAGGGGCAACTTGTTTCTCCCTGGGCGGGTTTCTGTCAGTTATAGTGAGTCTCTCAATCATTTTCTCCATAGCTCTAGAGAGAGAATATAATTTGGCATCTGATGAGGAAACATAAGGTTCTTCTTTGATGGTGACCCTCTTTTCTATTCTCTACCTGCCCTTCTGGCTAAAAGATTTGCTTCTACACTGACGACACTTTTATTCATGTCTTCCAGAGTTGCAGCATTTCTCTCTCTTAGTTGATAAGACATATCTATGTCAAATCCATCGGGGAACTTTATTAATGCCAAACCTTATGGTGGTTTGATATCGGTTGGAATTGCATTGTACAGATTTTTGAAATGAGTGCAATAATATTTCACTGTCTCTCCTTGGTTCCATCTAATGTTCTCATATTCTGACAGGATCTGGAGAGGATTTTTCTTCACCTCCCACCTCTCAAGGAAAGCTCGATGAAAAACAACAATGTCAGTTATAGCAGTAGTAGGTAAGGCCTTGAACCAATTTTTAACCTCTCCAGTCAGACTCTAAGCAAATAGTCTCATATGCACATCAGCTTCATCTACTTCCTCTAAATCAAAATAATCGTTCATTTTGTCAACATGTTGTTGTGCATTAAGGGGACCAATACTATCAAACTGAGGCAGTCTAGTTTTATAATCTTGAGGCATGTCATGTAAAGGGGAAACCAACACTAATCGGGCATATCTCGCTACCATAATTGGTGGAGGAGGTTGGACAACAACCTGTGTGATAGGAGATGTAGCGACTGAAGCTGTAGAAGAGGGAGGGCTTGGAGGAATGGAGTAACCTAGTTTAGGTTTAGCGGAAACTGCAACAATAGTTAAAATAGAAAGTTTGACATACTGTTGAAGATGGATTTTGTCTAAGTCTTGACCAATATTCACAGCTAGGTCTTCAAACTTATCAGACTCAGGGTGAAAATGTTGATCAACTTCATCTCTGGGAGAGAGTATTTCAACGGTTCTGGGCTGAAAGATGGTTTGATCTAAGGTCGTTTTAGTGACAAAACTGTCAGATTTTGTCCTAAAAAGGCTAATTGTTGAAAATATATATCAAACTCAGGATATTGAACAACAACTAACCTTTCTAGGAGAGAAGGGGACCTCAGAAGTGGGTTGTGACTCCTAGAAACCTCTGCAGTGTTTTTCTTCCTGAGTAATCTTCTGGGATTGTCTATTGCTATTGCAGGTTCTGGGTCAGGATGAGATCTTGTAAAAACTCTTTTAGGAGCCAGAACTTTTGATTTTATTTTTATTTTTGGATATTTTTAACTACTATATACAAACTTTGACATTCTCTGAACATTATCTCTATATAAATTTAGGGTTTGTGACTAGTTCAGAAATAAAAATTTCTTTGTCTAGGGGAAAGAAATCAAGGGGTGGAAAGTTTGTTCAATTCTTCCCCAGTATGGTTTCCATTTATGTTATCACTCTGTAAATTCCCATAGGTTGTTTTTAGGTAGAAGAAATTTACAAGAGGTAACCTTATCTAGCCACTTCGAAACTAGGATCTAGCCCTGCTAGTTTTAGAGAGGGATCTCTCTGTAAGATTTAAATTTGTTTAGGTTTTCAGATCTTAGGCTAGTTAAAAGGAATAGTACCTGAGTTGTTTGTTTTTTAATAAAATGGTTGAATGTCACTTATGCTTCCATTGGGCTATGGGTTCTGTTTTATGAGAATAGAGATCAAAGAACAACTTTTTAAAGATTCATTTTACAGGGAAAGATAGTGCAACTGTTGGATTATTTAGAAATAAAATGATGGAAGGTTGAAAAGATGAGATAATCCATTAAAGAAAAGAAGAAATTAAGAATTTCTCTGCCATAACATCAGAAGATAAACGTTTAGATTTTTCAAAATTTTAGAAGAGAGTACGCAAAAGTAAGTTGTGCAACTTTAACTCCTTTTAAATAATCATATTGAAAAAAATTGATCTGATAACTAAGATAGGTAAACATTCCACGAAGAAGAGAAAAACTTCACCAACAATTAACACATAGGAATCCTGTAAACGTCTCTTTGTATTACTGGAAAAATATATTCAAAATTACAGTGCTTGCATCTTGCTAGGGCGTAAATATCAACCCTCACTACTTCTAAATTAGAAGTATTTATAATCAGAATTACAAACGACCCTGTCATAAATGATCAGGACGTGGCAACCCCTGAATCTAACTAACTAACTAACAAGATACAAAAATCTAGGAGCTTTCAATGATGTGTCGAATTCTTCACGTTGAATCTAGGGAAGGTCGTTGGTGAGTTACCCACATGACTTTGATTGATCCATTTGTTGACTCAACTTGTACACCTCATTTCCTACTTCATAAAATTGCACAGCTCTTTCCATCTTACCTGACTAGGAATGGTGACTTTGAGTATTCTACAGTATATTTCTTCCACTTCTGTGTACTTGACAAAATTTGGCTTGGTGAGGAAAATGTACTTGATTTTGTGTTGTATGCTGAGGTCTACCTACAAAGTCTGCAAGAATGCCTTTCCTATGATGCTACCCTATATCCCTAAGAACTTGGAACTATCCTTGGCCATTGTAGCCAACATCTTCTTGTAGTATGGAAGAGTCATCAGCTTGTCATTTAGAACCATTAAACCAGGAAGACCCCTTTTTTGCAGCGCCTCGATGTTGTTGAAAAACCTTTGAAATCCAATGTCCATGTTCTAGACTTTTTCCTCCAACTGCAACATCAATCCTCTTTTGGTCAGAACCCTCTTGACTTTCAGGATGGTTTCTGTCATGCCTTTGATTTTCAATTCTTCTATCTCTTCTCTATTATTTGAGTTCATGAATCTAATTATTTCATTGGCTTTAGTGGGCATTTCTCCTAATTCTCCTTTTATTTTGTCAATAACCTGCCTGCTTCTTATCACTAGTTCATGTTGCTCAAACATGATTTGCACCAAGGGCCAAATTTCATTTATGGAGCTGGAGATATCCATCCAAATGTTCTCCTTAGCCTCTGCCAGTGTTTTACCCCTCATTGTTTGTTTCTAAAGCTGTTGGATTTCCCGCTTGAGCTTCTCTGGTGTTTTCCTCTCAATGTTGTAGCTTGTCTAGTATGAAGACTTGAGCTCCTGGAAATTTTCCACTTCTTTTGTCAGTCTATTCATTTATGTTCCTTGTAGGGTCATATCTTCCATGGATTTTTCTAACTCCACATTTTTTTCCAATGTTGTCGACGAGGTTGTTGATGGAACTTCTGCTATTGTGGTTGTTGTTAAAGTTGTTGTGTTGAATCCTGCAAGAGGGGCTGCACTCAATGGGATGACTTCCATAGGAGTTAATTGTTCCTTATCCTTCAACAACCTTTCCAATTTTTCCTCCATTTCCTTTATCTGTGCGTTCTTCTGCATGATTAGCTTCAACAATTCCTCTTTCTCATCTTCTGTCTCAGCTATTTCTTTAGCCTGTGAGTCCTCTATAAGTAGCAATTTCAGTTGCTTTCTCAAAGATGTAATGTCAAGATTCTTTTTCTTTAACATCTCCTCTGTTTCTTGTACATTCGAGGGATCAAACCCAGTCTTGAGTACCAACTCCTATAAAGATTTTATTCTGTTATCCTTTGCAAAAGAAGATATTTTTTCCAGTTTCAGCTGGGTCTGAACATTCTTTAGAGATACCTGTAATTTTGCAGTTGTAGAGGAAGCATGGGCCAATCTGGAGAAAACTGTTTCTCCATTATGTCTGTACAGATCCATCTCGTCAACTGGATGGAATTGTTTGGTGTCAAAAAAAATAGTTGACCTTTTGTAGTCAGTGATCTCTTTGGGTTGAGGCACCTATGCTTGTAGAAATGCCATATGCATTCTTCCTTTCTCTGTATCAAAAGATGATAATAGTTTGTGTTGTGCTCTGGAAGTTTTCTTCCATAACTGAGCATAAGTGTTGTTGGTCAGCATTTGGTTTTTCTTCTTTATGAGATCATATTTTTTGAAAATGTTAAGAGGTATAGATCCCTGTGGAGTTTGGGTGGTCACAACTATATCTATCTGCTTCTTTGAAGAAGAAGTGGACACCACCTGATGTTTTTCCTCAACCACTTTAGTAGAGTGGGATTCTTCCTCATCAGACATGTGAGTAGTATGAGTGATTTTAGGTATTTTACTATATACTTGAAAATCCTCTCTTCGAGCAAAAGATAGGTTATGATACATTTATGTCATAATTTCAATGGTGAGGGGATAACGGGGTTCTACTTTGGGTACCTGCATCATTTTATCAATGGTATCGAGTGTAATAGAAAAAAAGGTTTCTCCAGAAGATGATATTATGTCTCTCTGATCCAGGAGGTAGTGCACTTGGCATTTGAGGGCAAATTCTAGAAAATGGTGGACTTGGGGAAAAAGATACAGAGGGAGATTTGACTCCCAGAGCCCTATTTCATCGCTCTGATCGATCAATGTGTCTCTAAACCATGACTATAACTCAGTGACATTGAATTTTTAGTATATTTTTGAGATTAAATAATCTTTGTCTGCTAATGGAATCCGGTCGAGATCGAAAAGAGGTGGGAGGAACGGATTTTCCTCAACATTTGAAGTTTTAGATCCGGGCACCATTGATTTCCAGTAGTAACTGCACACTGAACACCTGTTAGTAGGTAAAAAGGCTATGGTAGGGTGAATTGTTGTAGAAGCGAAGGAAAATGAGTCTTTGGTGCGCAGGGAGTATGAGTAGAATGTGAATGACGGAAATAGGGTTGGAATTTAGTGAACGGGTATCCGTTTGGATGAAAAGGACAAGTCAAAAGAGTAACGGTTATGTAGCTAACAATAAATGGCTAACATGTATTTTATAGCATAGGGGGGAAGGCGAAGGACGTCTAACATGTGTACCCAGACGATGTTAAAGGTGGTGATTGGGAGATAAATGAGTGAGGTATGACCCGTAACGATTAGATGGAGGGGACATGCTAACGGGGTCACGAGATGGGACTCGGGGGGAGGGGTTTTGGGTGTGACATCTCGAAGTGGTGGCATTAATATTGGAAGGATGGTAAGTGGTATCAATTTTGGAGTGGAGGAAGTAGGATGCAATGAGTTGATGCCATGTAGGGATGGGGCCCGCCGGGAAAACTTTTTCATTCTGGAACCTCCCCCACCATTAAAGGTAGAATGGTTGGGGGGGTCTGGAATCTCCTGTGGACTGTCCATCTGTGTGTTTTCAGGACGACCATAGATCTGAGCGCATAATTTAATTTCCATTTTGGACCCTCCCCCACCGTTAAAGGTAGAATGGTCGAGGGGGTCTGGAAAATCATCTGAGTCGTAGATATGAGCACCAATATATCAGTCATATATCTTGACATGATCTTTAATCTCTGGGTGCAACTTAATTCATGAGGAAAAACTTAGGCTTAATGGATTTTTGTCGGTTTGGTGCGATGCTTCCCTAGTTTTTATCACCAGGGGGTTAGGAAAACATTTCAACATCAGGCTCATGTGTTTCTCATTGATCATCTTACACATTTTATTGAAATAAAACTGACTAACCTATATCATATCCTACCTATCTACACCTTTATCCCAGTTTGAATTGTTGGGCTAAAACAAATTACTCTACCTTTGGACAATTTGATCAAGATTAGACTGTTTGGTCAAATTTATTCACTAGCTAACCTAACTACTTCGTCGAGATTAGACAGTTTAGCCAAGACTATTCACTAATCCTATCAACTTAAATTTAAAAGGAGTTGGTCATGCTTAAACTTTATGGATCAAGTCATAACTACTGCATGGGACTTCTTCCATTTTCTTTTATGCACTCTTTATTCTTTTTCTTTCTTTCTTTTCTTTTCTTTTTCTTTTGAAAATAATTTGTATGAATGAAATATTATTTGCAAGATAACAAACATCAATAGTGGAAATTTTCCAGTCACCAGATGATCCTATAAATAATAGGGTTATAATAGGGGCGGTGGGCCCTTTCCGAACAAACAAGTTAGCTCTAAAGAAATTACAGAATAAACACTTTACTCACATACATGAATTGCAAAAACTAGCATTTGTATTATTTCAATTAAACGAGTGAATAATAAATTCAACATTCAATTTCCTAGCATAACAGTGTATATCATTCTTACTATCTATCATTTATACAACATCACTTTTAAAGAAGGTCAGTCATTATAATAAAAGTCTGAAGATAATTGTCAAATGTTTACAAAATATTACAATTGGTGATCATAACATATCTCAAGGAATGGAATTCATCCTCATTGTTACACATCGAAATTACTCACTTTGATAGTGTCGCAAGTGTCGTCATTACAAAGGTCGCAAGTATCGCAAGTGTTAAAGAAAGCATACTGCTTGATGCCTATGTCGTACCTATAACGACATGAGAAAGACACTTAAAACACCTCAAATATTTGATTTGGAAGAGGAGAAATGAGTCAGCAGGATTACAAACCTTTTTCCATCTGAAAGCACCTCAAAAACTGAACTTTTGAAGGAGAGCGCTCCCCTATACCTCTTCTGGGAGCATTGGCGCTCCCCCTTACATTGTCTGGGAGAGTTATAAAGCTCCTCTAGCCCTTTTGAGGGAGTGCTATGGATTTTGAAAGTGTTGGCGTCCCCCTAAAGCCTACTAGGGAGTGCTACAACACTCTGATGGTCCTTTTGAGGGAGTGCTACCTATTTTGGGTAGTAGTTAAGTTGTTGAGATGAATGGGGGAAGGATCCTTTCATTCTTGGAAATCAGTTGCATTCGAATCCCTAGTCTAGCCATGATCTTAGGGCAGATCCTCAACTGAAGGAGGAAAATCCTCAAATTCCCCAAGGATATCTCAAGTGGTTAAAGCCTCTCCAAGGCTATATAAGAAATCTTTCTAAAGGTGAAAGAGGACTGGAAAAGGAGAATCACACCAATCTTATGATCTTATAAGTGGTGTTGGAAAAGAGATATTTTGGAAGCAAGAGACCTATGATCGCATAGGGAGAAATTGGTGAAGTTATAATCATTCGGATCATGGATCTTTTGAGCAAGGGATAGACAAGGAGGACTTGACGAAACTCCTGCAATCCATCTACAAGTGTAAGCAATGTTTTGTCCTCATTAATATAATTTGCTTGGCATGTTTCTTTTTAATTCGTGTTCAATATCACATGAATTTGTCTCTTTATTAGATAGACCTATTTCGGACTAGTCTTGATAGAGTAGGAAGTAGTCGTACTTTGTTTGTCTACAGGGCTTACCGAGGAGAGAAAGGTTGGAGCTCAACTCAGAGCGTGCACGGACAAACGTCGATAAAAAGGTACTCCATTTATCCTTCCTCCTCATGCATTAGTTTGTATAGATTCAAAAGGAATTCAATTTCCATGTTAAGCACTTTCTATCTTAGAGTTAAGGGTCTATCTCTCTAAGGCAATCTACCTGTCCGCAGGGAGATTTTCCTATAACAGAAACTGGCAACTCCACTGGGGAATCGTAGCAAAACTCTTAGTTTTGTCTTTCCTCATAGACCTTGTATTACTTTTTTTTTTTATTAGGCCTTGTTCACCCCTTCATATCTGATTTCACTTGCTGTTTGACTCTTTACCCCATCACACTCAACTTACCTGTCAAAATTTGATCAAAATTTTGGGTTTTTGGACATTTTTATGAGTTTTTTGAGCCTGGCGCACCCCTGCCCATATTAAAAAAGTGCCAACACTCCCTTAAGCTACTGGAAAGAGATTTATAATGATATTTTGGCCCTTATACCAGAGCGCCAACCCTTTTTTTCCCAATATCTCTTCAAAATTTCCATTTTTTGGAGGGCCAGACCCTGTTTCTTCACTTGCTGAGCTGCTTTGTGATTCAATGACGCTTCCTTTGACATTTGACATACTTCCTCCTGAGAAGTAAACACCTTATTGTTCATATTTTATGCCCTTCTTCATGCTTTTCAATTTTTGTTGTTGAGATCTTGGAATCAATCCCTTTCTTTCTTCTCTCCTATCTGACTGAGCGAGAACTCTAGTGAAGGACATTTGAAGTCTGTAATTCTTCCCATTTGGTTCTTTGCTGTCATCTGATCCAATTTATTTCTCCTTCCTTTTGAGTTTTTGGTTTTCTTTCTCTTGTTTGATTGCAAAAGGGTGTGTTGTTTGTGTGAAATCTGCATATTCTTGTCTGAATCTCCTTGATCTGAAAGGGTAGTTGGCAGGAGAAATTTTGCATTGAATTGATTATCATTCACATACAAACGAAAAAAGTACATCTTAATGATTAGTTTGCATATTAGTTTGAATTTCTGAAATGTTGTAGCATCATATTGGATTTGATTGAGAACAAAATTGATTAAGGGCATTCCTTATCAAGTGTTTGATAGTGAAAACGACTCTTCCTCTTTCCCTTAAATAGGTATTCATTGAAAATTAATGATTTCTTATCATATTTCATGCATATTTTTGGGGATTGAGTCATCATTCCATTAGTTTCACTTTCATACACCCTCTGAGTAAAAAACAACCATTAAAATCAATGCTTAACTAAAATTTATCAGACTTTTTACATCTTTTCTAGCAAACCTACATTAGTTTAAGGTGTAGGGCTTTTGAATAGGTTGAAAGGATAACTTTACAAAGCTATCAAAAAAACTTAGTATCTTGCGGTAGGGAGAGTTAAATACAATTGTCATATTAGTCTGCCTGGGACCCCCCTCTCACATAGGGGTTACGCACGAGGTCGCACTCAGGTGAGTTACGAACATTTTGCCTCTGTGGTTCAACTATTTGTAGTGGTTGGATCGTATATTGGGGGTCACTGGAAGGTATACCCACAATGTTGAGTGGAAGCCTTTCAAGTTGATTTCAGACTTGTTATCCTGCCCATATGTTCCGAATGGACTGTCGACTGTACCCACCCAGGGGCTGACTACGAGTTGGTGACCTTAGTAGCCACAATCTTGAGGGTCTCACACAAGGTGATGGTGAAGGGAAGTCTCATTGTACCTGGAATAGACGTTGGTCAAACTCACTCAGGCTCCTTGGAGGGTAAATCCACAATTATTGCATGGAAGATTGCACCAAGGTGTAAGTTCGCTAAGCAGGTCGCCAACGTAACTAATCCACCTGCTCTATCCCCGCCCCTTCCTATTTTGATCTCGCGACATTGGATTTCATCACCAACTAGTGGTTTCATCATAGGAAGACTTGTTTGATTGGTTGCTTCTTAGATTCGTAGCGTGTGTTGTTTGTTTTACTTAGTGGACCTTAGGTCGAGTTAGTGATAATGGCATTGAATCCTGGGAGTACTAATGGAGGAACCCCTTTTCCTGGGGAACCTTATACCTTTTCCTCATTTGGAAACTTTGGTCCTCCATATGTTTCCACACTGAGTCTTCTAGGACTCATTATTGGATTACCGGTTTGGTTGTTCCCCACTATAGTAATCTCGAATCCTCCCAATGTTTCATTTGCACCTAATACTTTGGATGTCAACACACCACCCACACATCAGCCTCATGTCGACTTTTCACCTTCTTCACCCATTAAGTCTCCTTCCATTTCTCCTTCTTCATCTAGTGAAAGCTCTAAATCAAGCAGCCAGGTTGATCATAAGAAGAAGAAACGGAAAGAGAAGAAGAATAAGAACCTGAAAAGGACAAATACCCCAACAACATCAAATGTTATCTCTAAGAAACTAGTTATTGTTAATAGTACTGGGAGTGTTGATGAGGTCAACAAGATTAAA
>SNQJ01S0043208.1:76482-94961 GCA_010110895.2 Picea sitchensis
TGACACATATACTGTTACATAGATCCACTTTGTATTGGTCGTGGCTATGTCTTGTCATCTCGTAGATCCACTGTGTATTCTTCGTGGCTACGATCAGTTCATGTCATAAGAGTATAGATCCACAGTGTATTTTCAGTGGCTATCCCTTTTTATCAATACAATTATGGATCCGCAGTGTATTTTATGGCGGCCATATCTTGCAAGTCTTGATCACCCAAGCATATGTATGCCTGCCTTGGGTTTGAAACATGTCATAATATTTGTTGGATGTTTGTGTGCATCTTTTGTCAAGTTCTTTGCATCTATACCCTTTCTTGAAAGTCTACAAAGAATTTCAGTTATCAGTTCCTATCTTCTAACTTCATACTTTGGGGGGTAATCTGTTACACATCGAAATTACTCACTTTGATAGTGTCGCAAGTGTCGTCATTACAAAGGTCGCAAGTGTCGCACTTTTCTCACAAGTGTCACAAGTGTTAAAGAAAGAATATTACCATGATGTCTATGTCGTACCAATAATGACATGAGAAAGACACTTAAAACACCTCAAACATTTGATTTGGAAGAGGAGAAATGAGTCAGCAGACTTACAAACCTTTTTCCATCTAAAAGCACCTCAAAAACTGAGATTTTGAAGGAGAGCGCTCCCTTATACCTCTTCTGGGAGCGTCGACGCTCCCCATTACATAGTCTGGGAGCGTTATAAACCTCCTCTGGCCCTTTTGAGGGAGCATTATGGATTTTGAGAGCGCTAGCGCCCCCCTAAAGCCTACTAGGGAGCTCTACAATGCTCTGATGGTCCTTTTGAGGGAGCGTTACCTATTCTGGGCAGTAGTTAAGTTGTTGAGATGAATGAGGGAAGGATCCTTTCATTCTTGGAAGGTATTTGGATTCGAATCCCTAGTCAAGCCATGATCTTAGGGAAAATCCTCAACTGAAGGAGGAAAATCCTCAACTTCCCCAAGGATATCTCAAGTGGTTAAAGCCTCTCCAAGGCTATATAAGAAATATTTCTAATGGTGAAAGAGGACTGGAAAAGGAGAATCACACCAAACTTATGATCTTATAAGTGGTGCTGGAACAAAGATATTTGGGAAGCAAGAGAACTATGATCTCATAGGGAGAAATTGGTGAAGTTATCATCATTTGGATCATGGATCTTTTGAGCAAGGGGTAGACAAGGAGGACTTGACGAAACTGCTACAATCCATCTACGGTTGTAAGCAATGTTTTGTCCTCATTAATATAATTTGTTTGGCCTGTTTCTTTCTAATTTGTGTTCAATATCACATGAATTTGTCTCTTTAGTAGATAGACCTATTTCGGACTAATCTTGATAGAGTAGGAAGTAGTCATACTTTGTTTGTCTACAGGGCTCATCGAGGAGCGAAAGGTTGGAGCTCAACTCAGAGCGTGTAGGGAAAAACGTCGATAAAAAGGTACTCCATTTCTCCTTCCTCCTCATGCATTAGTTCGTATAGATTCGAAAGGAAGTCAGTGTCCACGTTAAGCACTTTCTATCTTAGAGTTAAGAGTCTAGCTCTCTGAGGCAATCTACCTGTCCGCAGGGAGATTTTCCTACAACACTCATGACACAAAGTTCTTGAGTGATGAAGTCTATCATGGTATTCAAACAAACCAATGATGCTTCCATCCAAAGGAAGTACCAAACGAATCCTGAAATGAGTACCAGATGAGGTGATGCCTTGTCATGAAGCTGCTTAATAATAATCAAAGTAATTAGAAGCATAAACCACAAACATTTAGTCCCAATTAATCAAGAAATCAAACAAAATGTTTTTACCATGGGTTACCTCTTTATGCATATGAATAAGGTGACAAGGTATGTTTGTGGAAGCAATATATAACATATGCATATGTCATAGGTAAAATTGACCAATATAGAAGATAATATAAGGTAGTATGGGTGTCAAAATGGAGACCCAACAGGGTTCATATGATTGTCTAATTGGTATGTATTATTTGGACCAACACCATATTTTCTTAGACTGTCATAGAAAGGAATTTACTTTCCTGGATGAGGAAGGGAACCCAAGAGAAGTCCAAGGATTTCCTATTGCAGTTACTGTCCGAGAGGTCTTAATAATGCAGCTGAAGAAGTGTTATAGGAAGGGATTCCAATTATTTGCTGCTCATATGGACGAATCATCTAAGGATACGGTGAAAAATATGGAGAATCATGTAGTCCTGGAATATTTTGAAGATGTGTTCAAGGAGATACTAGGACTACCCCCAAATATAGATATTGATTTCTCTATAAATTTGATGCCTGGAGTTGCTCCAGTATCAAAGACTCCCTACAAAATGAGTACACTTGAGCTCAAGGAGTTGAAAATGAAGCTTGAAGAGATGTTTAAGAAGGGGTATATACTCCCAAGTGCATCACCTTGGGGTGCCCCATTCTTGTTCGTGAAGAAGAAAGATGGGACATTGATATTGTGCATTAATTTTAGACAATTGAACAAAGTGAATTTAAATAACATGTATCGTTTCCCAAGGATCGATGATCTCTTTGATCAACTAAGGGATGAAAATATATTCTCAAAGATTGATCTCAAGTTAGGATATCATCAATTAAGGATCAGGGATGAATAAATAATAAAGATCGCCTTCATGACAAGGTATGGTCACTATGAATTCACAGTGGTGCCATTTGGGTTATCCAATGCACCAGTTGTGTTTATGTGTTTGATGAACTGTGTTTTTCGGGTATACTTAAACACGTTTTTCATTGTAATTTTGGATGAAATCCTTGTGTATTCCAATTCAGAGGAAGAACATGAGCATCATTTGAGGATGGTTTTGCAAGTGCTAAGATAGCATTAGTTGTATGGAAAATTGAGCAAGTGCTCATTTTATCAAAATCAAATTCACTATTTGAGGCATATCATATCCGAAGAATGGATAGAAGTGGACCCTGAAAAGATTGAGACCATTAAAGGTTGGAAAACACCTAAGAATGTGACAAAAGTCATATCATTCATGGATCTATCTGGATACTACAAAAGATTCATTGCAGGGTTTTCTAGAATTTCTCACCCAATCACTTACTTGCAAAGGAAAGGGGTGAACTTTCAATGGACAACAAAGTGTGAAAAGAGCTTCCAACAATTGAAGAAGATGTTAACCAGTGCTCCAATTTTGAATATTGTTGATCCGAATGAAGACTTCTTGGTTTTCACAGATGCATGCAAATATGGATTTGGTTGAGTCCTCATCCAGAATGGATTTGTGATATGTTTCGAGTCCATAAAATTGAAAGAGCATGAAAAGCTCTATGCCACCCATGATTTGGAGTTGGAATCCATAGTGCACTCTTCAAAGATGTGGAGGAATTACCTCATGGGAAAGAGGTTTGAGCTTAGGATAGACCATAATGGTCTAAAATACTTGTTTGATCAACCAACTTTGAATGCTAGGTAGAACATATGGTTGGGATTCCTCTGTGAATATGAATTTGATATTAAGCACAAAAAATGAAAGGATAATAAATTGGTTGAGGCACTCAGTAGGAGAGTGCACGAACTACATGCTACAACCATTGGACTATATCAAACATATCTTAAAGGAAAATTTTATGAGGTTGCAAAAGATGATTTGCAGTACATGGAATTGGTAACAAAATTGCAACAAGGAAAAATGCAGCGAAAAGTTGAAGACTATGAATTGGGAATTGATGGAATTATTCTATATAGGAATAGAGTTTATGTACCCAATTCTCCCAAATTGATGGGTATGATTTTAAAATAAATGCATAATGTACCTTATGTGAGACACCTAAGATATCAGAAAACAGTGGCAATAGTCAAGAGCCAATACTAATGGCCAGGCATGAAGAGGGATATTGTTGAATATATTTATAAATGTTTGGAGTGTCAAAGGGTCAAGGATGAGCATAGACACACAGCTGGGTTGTTTCATCCATTACCCATTCTTGAGTGGAAGAGGGAAGTGGTAAGAATGCAATTCATAAACAAATTTCCCAGAACAAGAAAGAAACATGATGCTATCATGGTGGTGGTGGACAACCTTACTAAAGCTTCCCATTTCATTCCTATGAAGGTTACTCACAAGGAAACCAATGTTGTTGATATCTATATGAGGGAAGTGACATGCTTACATGGCATACTCAAGACAATTGTGTCTAACAAAGACCCAATTTTTACCTCAAATTTTTGGAACGGGTTATTCAAGGGGTTCGAAACAAATATGAACTTCAGCACAACTTATCATCCTGAGTCTGAAGTGAAATCAAAGAGGATGAATCGAGTGATAGAGGATATGCTAAGGATGTATGTGATGGAAAAACCTTCTAAATGGTAAGATTACCTACACTTGGTAGAATTTTCCTACAACAATGGGTACCAAGAATAACTGAAGATGAGCCCATATGAGGCACTTTATGGAAGAAAGTGCAACACACCAGTACGATGGGACAACCCAGCTGACATAGCAATAGTTGGGCCAGAGTTGCTCAGAGAAATGGAAGAGAAAATGATGAAGATTAAACAAGATTTAAAGGTTTCCAAAGACATGAAGAAAAGCTATGCTGAAAAGAAAAGAACTCATAGGAAATTTAAAGTGGGTGGTCATGTTTTCTTGAAGGTGAAAGCTAACAAAATTTCCATGAAGTTGGGAAACTGTTCCAAGTTAGCAGAACGATATTGTGGGCCATTTAAAATCCTAGAGAGGATTGGACCCATATCTTACATGCTTTCATTACCTGCAACTATGTCTATACATAATTTATTGCATGTGTTATTGCTTAAGAAATATATACCTGATGCTAATCATGTTATTGATTGGAATGTGATTCAGGTGGAGCAAGAAAGCACTTTTCAAGTGCATGTGGTATGCATTCTAGACCGAAAAATAAAACAGCTCCATAATTGATCCATAGGGATTGTAAAGGTTCAATGGACCTGGTAGGGTCCCAAGGACATAATATGGGATCATGAAGATGCTATGTAGGCATAATACCCACACCTTTTTCAATATTTTGAAAATCTTGTTGATGTTATGTAAATGAATTGCACTCAGGATAGTGCAAAAATAAGGGGATGGGATTGTAATACCCCAAGGATGAGCCCCTGTGAAATGTAATGATGTTTATAGGATGGTGAGACAAGTAATTATAAGTTGGCGAGCTTGTGACTTTATTAGGTCATATATACTCGATGCTAAGGCCAATGGGCTTGATTTTGTATATGTAATTATGAATATTATTAATAAAATACATCGTTGCGTGTAGATCGACCACGAAGACAGATTTATGTGGGACTAAGATTTACTAGGTAGGAAAAGGGATGGGGCTGAGAGGATAGGAAAGAGGGGATAAGCTTGAGGGCTTAACCTAAAGGGAATATTATAATGTATTTCTTGAAAATACTAAAGTTGGGAAATAAACCCATTTATCCTAAGTTCCTTTGGGGAGAGGAACAAACTCCAAGTGGAGAGGAATGAGCTACTGGAGAACCAAGTGTCACCTAGGATGAATGCAGATTTATGTGGGAATTTCAACTATTGTGGGGGTTCTCTCTCACCATTCTAGCTCTCTCATGATTCTATTGTCTGACCATACTTACCATTCTCACTCTGAGCATTCCAACTTCTCTCAACATTCTAACTAGTCTATCCATATTTCCTCATGAGTTCATTCTCATGATTCCTTCCATCCCTTGTCTCTTTCACACACGCATTGAATAGGCATGCCGCAAGAGCCATTTCCTCCATTGTTGAACCTCTTCCATTGTGAACCAATGTAATTGCTAAGTTGTCCCTTTCCTTAGTTGTTTTTGCATAATGTAGTTGTAGAGGCACGTTGTTAGGCCCATGGTTGAAGAAGCAAGTTGTCAGGCCAGTGAGAAACTCTCTCTAGGTGAGAGAGTTTGTTAGGGAAGTGATTTATCCTAGAGGGAGTCCAACAACAACTACAAGGCTTTGAGAATTCCTGATCTGACCTGTTGCTGAAGCCTTAGAAGGGAAGTGGAGTAGTTGATGGACTATGGAGAATGAAGGTGCATATTCTTGGGGTGGGACATACATGTGGGGAATGAGTGTCTGTGAGAAGTAGGAATAAGTAGGATCCTTGGAGATAATCCTTCATGTTTCATTGTGTAGTTTCCTGTAGCCTTAGCCTATCTTAAGATTTCCTTTTCCCTGGGTGGAGTTTAGTCCCAGCTCGGGGGTGACCAACTACTGATATCTTGGAGCAACATGGTCTATGACTGAGAGGTTCATGGAAGGTATGCACATAGTTGGTGGTCTTATCATAAAATATAAGTACCAATTCTATGTCAATTTTACATGTTATGTTTAAATGTTGTGTTTAGGTAAATGTTTCAATTTTATCATAATTGCATGTATATATTGCATGTATGTGTTATTGTCACTTCCGCATGAATATATGTATGACCATAGTGTTTATGTTTGTTTAAAATTTCATTAGATATATATATATGTATATGAGAGCATGATAGTTTCAAGTAGCATGACCATCCTGGGTGGTCGGGTGTGTTACAAACAGTTTTTCAAAATAGTTTGGTTTTGATTTAGTGGATTTTTCCCTGGAAAGGGTGGTCGAGGGACTTTATAATTTTGTATTAGAGCATTAGAGAAGTTTTTAGTTGCGTTTACCCAAATTGGAGGGTCGTTTACATTACATACATGGGTGGTTGTGACATTGTTTTTGGTGTTGAATGGAAAGGCACTTTCATCCCCATCACCATGGATTTTAAGGATTTACCCATGCAATTCCAACACGAAGGCCAAAAGTATAAATTCCAAGGAATTATAGTTGGCTCACTGAATATAATCATTTATCACCACATGGAAAAGTTAGTCAAAAAATTTCAGTCTGACATCATTTCCAAACTCCATTCCATTCAAGAAGTTTAGACTCCCTCAGTGCACCCAAACCTTCAATTTATCCTTTCCCAAGATCAAACTATTTTACAAAATCCATAGGTCCTTCCCCCCTACCATAGTGACCACGATCATTCCATTCCTTTAATCCCAATAAATATTGCTCCAAATGTGCACCTTTATCATTATCATTTTGCTAAAAAAAATGAAATTGAGAAAATTGTCCAAGAATTTCTAGAAGTAGGTGTTATACATCCCCGTACCAGCCCCTATTCTTCCCCTATAGTCATGGTACTTAATTAAGGAAGGCACTTGGTGCATGTTTCATGATTTTCGATCCCTCAAAAGACTTAAAATCAAGGACAAATTCCCCATTCCTATCATATATGACCTTTTGGATGAACTCAGTGGGGATCCATACTTTACCAAACTTGACCTCCATTCTGGCTACCACCAGATAAGTATGAAATAGGAAAACATTCTCAAGACTTCATTTAACACTCATGAGGGCCACTATAAGTTCTTTTCCATTCCCTTTGGTCTCTATAATTCACCCTCCCCTTTTCAAAGTTTCATGAATCATTTTTTTATCCTCTCCTCCGTCACTTTGCGTTAGTATTCTTTGATGATGTTATCGTCTATAGAAAACTACAAAAAACCCATCTCACCCATGTGGATCATGTTCTCCATCTCCTCTCCATGGATACAATTTTCCTATTAAGAACCAAATATCAATATAGCATAAAAAATCCTCAGAAAAAGTACTCAACACCTTGAAAAAAAGAGAATTTCAGATAATAAGCCTCTTCGAGGGGGCAGCCTCCTTTTACCCCACTTAAATGTTCAAGTACAAGATGATTCAAAATGAAAATGTCTCCTTGGTATATATAGGAGACTAGGAGGTATAATTAACTAATGGCTAAAAGCTGACATAAATAAATAACATTACTAATGCCCCAATTAAAGAGGGTAATGAGCCAATATTAGGCAACCTCAACAGAGATCAAGTGTTGCATACAACACTTGAGTAACTCTGGATGCTTACGTATAAAAGAC
Source organism: Picea sitchensis (assembly GCA_010110895.2). NCBI lineage: Eukaryota > Viridiplantae > Streptophyta > Pinopsida > Pinales > Pinaceae > Picea > Picea sitchensis. Next base: position 84,424 of record SNQJ01S0043208.1, read on the forward strand.
TCATCTTCCCAAATTGGAATCTTCGGTAGGTGGTTTCCTCCATTGTGAGATACTTTGAAATGGATCTAATCCTCGGGTTATAATTCTTATGTCAATGATGGCTTGAGGTTCTAATATGATTTTCCTTCCTCGTCAATTTCTAGCAATATAGTTTGGACTAGGATATTGTCAATGATTACCTTCTTTAATCAATAAACATAGAAGAATTAGATTATTTTCTAGAGATCTGCGAGGCAGCTTAGAACTCTATCTTTGATAGTATCAATATTTTTCAACACCTTATATGGGCCATATTACTTTGGTGATATTTTATTATCTTTCTTGGCTTGCTTTAGGGACATCGGTTTGTATGGTTTGTAGTCTTAAAAATGCAATCCCCTACTTCGAAAACTTCTTTCCTCACAGTGTTGATCACGCTTGTTTCATGCGATTTTGTGTGCATGGTAGGGTTGTCCTTTAAGATTTGGAAACTTGTTGTTGATTCTCGATCACGATCTTCTTGCCAGACGCTAGATTTTTTTATTTTAGAGAAGAATTGTTGGAAGGAGGGTGGTATCCATAAAAGTTCCATAAATGGTGTCATTTGTGTTGCAGCATGAAAGGAAGTGCTATACCACCATTACATGAAATTGCTCATTGAACCATTTTGTTTGTTTACTTCGAGGAGACAAGAAAGAGGTATCCTTCGGACATTTGTTCACTATCTTCGGTTTGTCCATTAGATTGAGGATGATAGGATGAGCTATGAGCCAAATTGAGTATCCAAACAAGAAATAATTATGTCAAAAAATGTCAGGTGAAGATGGGATCTCTGTCACTTACAATAATATTTAGGTACGCCATGTAGCTTTTGAAGCTGTCTCCATGATTGTGGTGGCAACTGTACTAACTTTGAGGGATGAGAGGTGCACAAAGGGTGTGAGAGTGCCCAGTCAGTCTATCAACAATCACCATGATGACAATCCTTCCTTCAAACTTCGATAAACCACAATGATGCCGGAAACCTCTCCTCCCAATCAGATTGGATGATGGATAATGGTTGTAAAAGACACGGGTTCTTAATTGCTTCCACCTGCACTTATTTTGTTGGCAAACCAAACATTCTACCACAAACGCTTTGAACATCATTTTTAAGAATGCATCCAAAAAAATCCTTCTTGACTCTATGAAAATTTGGGTTTTCAAAAATCCGAGTGTCTTCCTACTGGAGAGGTGTGCATTTACAATAGTACCTTTTGTTTGGTTGGGAGTTCTTACATAAATACCATGATATTTATACAGATGAATCATTTTCCATGTAAATGTATCTAATGCACCTTTGGAATAAATGCGCAACCTTTGATAGAGAGTCCACACTTTTTACGCATTCTTCCATTCATCCCTTTCTTCTATTATCCAGTCAGGTTGGATGTGAGATAGCAGAGAGAAAGGCCTCAACATGTTCATCCTTTCTTGAGTGCATGCATACAAAAATTGTCTTCCCCTTTTTTTAGGCGATTTCAAAATCATAACACAATATCTTTGTTACCCATTTTTTGTTGGTCTTAAGAGATAGTCTTTGTTCCAAGAAATTATTTAAGATTATCATGATTTGTTTTTACTTTGAAGTGCCTTTCTATTAGGTAAGGATGCCATTATTCAATGCATGTAGTATTGCCATCATTTTGCTATATAAATGGGTTTGTGTAAGTCCTTTCCCTTGGTGATCGACTTTCAAAGATGGGGGCATTTCCTTCTTTCATTGGGACAACACCAATTCCATTTCAGGGGCATCACATTCCACGATAAATGTTTTGAAGTCTGGTGGAACCCGAGATAGGAGCTTTGTACATCACCTTTTTAAGTTGTTCTAAAGCTTTAGTTTCCTCTAGAGCCCATGAAAATCCATCCTTCTTTAGTGTTGGTTGAGATTTCTGTTAACCATAGTTCAGACTTGGCTTTGCCGGTAACTTTGTCAAAACCAAAAATCCTCCAAGATTATTTAATGTTTTGGAATCCAACCCAGGTCCATCATGGCCTTAATCTTGTTAGGGACCTTGACACCTTCATGAGATTTCAATATGACCTAAGTACTCTACCTCCTTTACTCAAAGAAACATTTGGATGGTTTTCATAGTTGTTGCTCCTTTACTAGTCTTAGCACCTTGTCAACTTGTCGCAAATGATCCTCTGAACTTACTATAGATTGAGTATATCATCAAAATACCCCAACACAAATTTTGAAGGAAGGGATTGAAAATGGGATTAATCAATATGGAATGTTGAAGGTGCATTTGTGTTAAAGGCATTACAAAATTCATAATGGCCTTCATGAGTTGAATGTTGTTTTAGGATATCTTCTTCCTTCATTTAGGTCGATGATACCGAGCGAGATCCAATTTGTGAAATAGATTGCTCATGTGGTTCATCTAACAATTCATCGATGGCGTGAATGGGAAGCTTATCTTTAATAGTGATCTTGTTGAGCTCTCTATAATGTCGGACACATACATGCATGAGCTATGTATCTTTCTTGAGATACATTACCAGCGAAGATGGAGAGTAAGAGTTTTGGCTAGGTATAATAATGCCGACCTCTAACATTTCTTCAACCATCGCTCAATTTCACTCTTTTGGTGGGGTGTCGTATGTGTAATGGCGATGTTGGAGGAATCCCGATCAGATTGAATTTCATGATCATGATTTCGATTAAGATTGGAATACCTTTTGGAATATCTTCAAATACTTTGGAATGCTTATCAATGATCCTTTGGAGATCTTGAGGAGATATATGGCTTAGTGTTTGAACATATGAGTGAGTAGTTGTGCAATAATTCCTTGATACTTTTTCCAATAATTTTACTTCATCTTGTTGGGAATTATCCTGCTAGGGTTTCCTTTTGATAACTCTTAACTCAATTTCTTTTCCTTCCAATGAGAAATTTCCTTGAAGCGTTCTTGAATATTTAATGAATAGTCCAATGATTTCCTAATGATTGTAACCATTGGATTCTAGTACAACATCGCATACCATGGGTATATAAATCATTGGACTATTCGTACATATTCCCCCATAGTGGGATTCCTGATCTTAGTGCATTTTCCCAAGCAATTGATAGTTCCTCCATCTACAATCATTACTTGAAACTCTGGCGTTGGATATACAAAATTGAGATCTTTAATTTAATTATAATTGAATGAAATTATGAGTACTTCAAAATCAATTGGGACTATTACCTTTTCTTTTGATGTATCCTTGATCTTGAGGGTTTGAGGGAGGTGCTAATTCTAGACAACACATTACACGATATCATGGGGTCAACTCTTAGAGCCAGAGAAATTGCTTCCTAAGTTTTCATCTTGAGATGGTTCTTCTTGTTCTTCTTCCTCTTCACAATCTAGCAGAATAATTTCTTCTCACCATACTTATGTCCTTTTAAATTGCTAGCATCACAATTAAAGTATAAACCTTTTCTTTTCTTTCCTCAATTGTTGTCAACCTTGTGGGTTGAAGTGCTTTAGAAGAAGGAGAATTGTTCTCTCTATATAGATGTTAGGATTGGACCTAGTGTATATGTATTTTTACTTTCAACATTTCTTGCCACCTTGATACATTCTCTGTGATTTGGGTTCCCAAAGTGAACATGTTGAATGTTATCCTTTAAAGTTCCTATAGATACCTCAATCAAGTGCTCATCGGAATGTGGAACATATTCAATCTTTGGAAGTTCTCAAATGTGCCCAGTGGCCCGAACCCTTTTGCTTGAGATTTTATCAATTGGCTAAATAAGGTATTGTTCCTCGTTCTCATGGTGTGCTATCATTTCTTCCATGAAAATTTTCCAATTGGCCAGTGATTTCGAGAACAAAGCCATCGATACCATACAAATTGATTAGGTTCTAAAATATAAAGAAGCGATTCTTACCTTTGTGTATGTGGCACATTGTGGAATTGCTCCATGCGAGTATCCATGTGATATGGAGATCAAAGAATTGCTCCATCTGAAGTATCCATGTGATTGGGTCCTTTCCATCAAACTTGCTCATATCAATCTTAGGAACGTGGTTGGTCTTCAAACCAAAGTTGGAGTTTCTCCATTCTTGATTCACCTTCCTTTTGTCCTCATCATGAATTTCATGGGATGCATTTTCACTTTCACGTGTCTTCTCTGTTACGAATTTTTTCAATACTTCCATTATCTCCCCTTTTAAACCATCTATATTAGTATCCAACTTAGCTTCCATTGAATCCATCAACTTAGCTTCCACTGAATCCATCTTAGTATCCAACTTAGCTTCCATTGAATCCATTTTATTTTGTAGTTCATTTATGTCCCTACGCATTTCTTCACCTTCATCAAGAGTCCAAGTAGGACTTTCTGGAGGCTTATTTGGTGTAGAAGTTCCCTTTTTGGGTGGCATGTTGGCCAAGTATCACTTTTGAACCTTGATTTTGAGGTGGTTCTGCTAGACAAATATTTCTTCTGTTGTCTCTCCCAAGTTTCGGCCCTTCTGGGTATGACACTTTCCTTTATGTATTTCTATGATATTTCTTCTCTGCAATGTCATAGGTCTGATCAAAATTGGATGTGCCAAGTGGAATTTATTATAACTTCCCCACAACTTGCCGATTTTTGTCATTTCCAGGAGATCTCACTTTTATAGTGTGACCCACACAAAATGATTGATATAAAATTCTGAAACTCGCAACAGACATACGACGGACTGTCCACAATCCAATGAAACCAATCCCACACAATTTGGATACTCTAGGAAGAATTTATGATTGTTTTACCTAGAACACCTTCTTGAGACTAGTCAATAGGACTAGTCAAATACCCTATTTTACACAAGGTGTATCTAAAAATTTATGATGACCCATAAGCTAAGATTTTTACCACAGATACCATACTAATTTCTGTAAATATCCTACAGAGCTCAAGGTCTGAAATGTTATAGAAATGTTTTTATAGAGAAAATTCCGCAATGACTCAGTTCAAGACGATTCCAGAATCCTATCTTGTACATGCTATATATCTGAAAGTATAAGGCCTCAGGAGCTGAAGTTTGAACCCAACATACCTTGATCCATCTAGTAAATATCCTCCAAGCCGTTCCTTCTGAAACATTGTAGAAAAAGAGTTATATTGAAAATTCCAAGGTGTCTCAAATGTAGCAGTGAAACCACAAGACCTTGAGCTCTGATACCATATGTTAAGAACCAAATATCAATATACCATAAAAAATTCTCAGAAAAAGTACTCAACGCCTTGAAAAAGAGATAATTTCAGATAATAATCCTCTTTGAGGGGGCAACCTCCTTTTACCCCACTTAAATGTTCAAGTACAAGATGATTCAAAATGAAAATGTCTCCGTGGTATATATAAGAGACTAGGAGGTATAATTACAACTAATGGCCTAAAGATGACATAAATAAAATAACATTACTAATGTAATATGCCCCAATTAAGGGGTAATGAGCCAATATTAGGGCTTAACATTTCCTCAAACATTATAAATGTGCTTTTGGTGTCTCTAAAGTTGAGTACCTAGGTCATATTATTGGAAACGATTGTGTAAGGGTGGATCTTAAGAAAATTGAAGCTATGCAAAATTGGGATCACCCTAAAACTATTAAAAAATTTCATGGTTTCCTAGGTTTAACAGGCTATTACCACTTGTTTGTTTAGAATTATGGAAAATTCATGTCTCCTCTAACAACTTTCTTTAAAAATAATTATTTCAGTTGTACTTTGGCCGCTAACCAATCCTTCCAAGCGTTGAAATAAGTTGTGTGCACTACTCCAGTTTTGTCCCTACTTGACTTCACCAAAATCTTTGTTATAGAATGTGATGCATCAGAGAGAGGAATAGGGGAAATAATTATGCAAGATGGATGACCTTTCCATTTCACCAACAAAGAGTTGTCAGAGTGACATTTGGGCCAATCGATCTATGAAAAGGAAATGTTGGCTATTTTTCATGTAGTGGATCTCTGGCACCCTTGTCTATTGTGTTGATGCTTTAAAATTAAAATGGGTGACCAAGATGTTTGGATATGGTTATGAGATAATTAAAAAAATGGTAAATAAAATATGGTGGTTGATACTTTTTACATGAAATATGGAGAAGACGGGTCCCTTTTTTCCCTCTCATTCATTGTTAATGAATGGATCCATGTTGTCCACTAGGAATGGCTGCAAGACCCCAAAATTTCCATCCTAATCCAAAAATTGCAACATGATCCCCAAGTTTCTCGAGGGTAATCTTGCAACAATGAATAGTTTGTCTATAAAGTTCACCTATATTTAAGAAGATATTCAACCCTTAAATCCATGGTGCTCTCTGAGTTTCATGCTTCAGCTACCACTAACCATTCAGATTTTATGAAAACTTATGAACAGGTCAAACTTTCTTTCTTCTGGGATGGTATGAAATTGGACATCCACACCTTTGTGGCCAAATATGATCCCTATCAGTGTAATAAGGGCTAAATTTTCAAACCTCTTGACACTCTCCAATTGCCTCCACTTCCACCTACTATTTGGATGAATATTTCTATGGATTTCATTATTGTCTTACCCAAATTAGAAAATAAGTACGTTATCATGGTGGTAGTCAATTGTCTTTCCAAATATGCTCATTTATATTCTCTTCAACGCTCTTTCACAACATCCACAATGTTTTAAATTTTTATGGATAATATCTTCAAACTCCATGGAATGCCTCATTCTATTGTTTTTTACTATGATCTAACTTTTACCAACAATTTTTGGAAATAATTATTAATCTCTAGGGAACTCAATTGCATCTTAGCAGAACCTATCATCCCCAGACTGATGGCCAAGTGGAAGTGATCAACAAGTGTTTGTAAACATATTTGAGTTGTTTTTTGTCTGACAAACGACATTAGTGGGTTTAGTGGCTACCCTTACCTAAATAGTGGTACAACATCTTTTACCATATTGTCACTCACATGACTCCATTTGAAGTAGTCTGCGGAAATAAACCACCATTTGTTCTCACATACATTCAAATATTATCCAAGGTTTAGGAGTTTGAGTGCACTCTTACAGTCCACACGACCATTCTTCATACTCTCAAATAAAATATGTGCATGGCTCAAAAATGCATGAAGCAACAGGTAGATCAGGTTCATTCTGAATGTCAATTTGATGAAGGGGACCATGTGTTTCTTCATCTACAACCATACAAGTAGACTTCACTAAAATACCAGTAGTGTCATAAATTGGCCCTAAGAGTTTTTGGTCCTTATACTATTCTCAAATGTGTGGGGCCAATGGCATATCAGTTAGCCTTTCCCAACCACTCCAAGATACATCTTGTTTTTCATGTCTCATTCCTAAAGAAAGTGATTGGCACCAAGTGTCACACCCAGACTAGTATACCAGATTTGGATGAAGAAGGTTCCACTTCTTTGTAGCCCCAAGTCGTATTGGACCAATGTTGTCTCCATTAGTGCACCATTAAGAAATTTCTAGTTCAATTGAAGGATACTCCACCGGAAGATTCCACCTAGGAGAAAACTACCATTCTGTAGAAATTTCCTCATCTTAATCCTTGAGAAAAACATTATTTTTCAAGTGGGAGGGAATGTTAGGGACCTAACCTCCCTAACCGCTCATGTAGATAGAATAATATATTTTCCAGGTAATAAATTCAAACATTAGTTAATAAGGCATGTTTAATCAATATGAATAAATCAACGTAAGAAGAACTAATTAAAGCTTCTTCTTCTAGAAATATATTTCCCTAGAATGTCATTTAGAATACAGAACTAGTATAAATAAGAGTAGGAGGCATGAGAAATTTTTGTCTTGAGAATTATTCTAATAAAACTTTTCTCTGTTTTAGGTTTCCCCCTCGAAGAGGAAAGTGAACATTACTTTCTTTGAACAAAGGTGTTATTTTTGTGTTGTTCTTCTTAATATGTTTTTGTTCCATTGATATATGTTGAATATTCCTATTTTTGTGTATTATATTATATATGGTACCTTACAAATGGTCTTTTAGATTAAATTTCAAAATGAATGTACACCTAGTGGTGTTGTTCACTAAGGATGGTGCAAACATAAGGGGGAGGGGAATGTAGCATCCACAGTTTTAATCCCCAGAATTATAATGTGATTGTATAAATGTCAAATAGGTTGGTGAGACAAAATGTTTGGGGCACATATCCCATATTTATTAATATGGAAAGGGGACAAATTGTATGTTATGAACATTGAAATTATTAATAAAAGTAATAATCACTGGCTACGATAGTAGAGGGATGAAAATGATGGGGAGTTATGATTTACGCAAGAGATATGGGTCTAAGGGGGATTTTATTTATGGGTACTAATCCAACCCATATTCCTGAAATTATTATCATTTTGTAAGCCTTTTACTTTCTTGTTTAGTGTTCCCAAGTCCAATCATTAAACGCATGTAATACGGTGGGTGTGAGTGGTCACATCCCATAGTTATTGGAGAGCATGGGATGAATTATAATCATCTTTAGGAAGAGTGAAGGTCAAGAAAGTGAGGGAGAAGAAGGAAATCCATATGGAAATTGAGACATTTTTAACTTTTTACATGCATATTATTGTGCAACAAAGGGGAGATGAGTGCTATAAAAGGGAAGTAGTCATGCTATTCTTGAAGGAAATTATTGTTTGGCTATGTGTTATGCTGTAAATGAGGCATGTGTTCCTGTAAAAAAAAATTGTAAGCATACCATTTTTTTTTCTATTATGAAAATGGATCAAGATCCTTGTGAAGCTTGTTGTAATCACTCCTAAACTAGCTCAGAGTTCCTAAAATTTCCAACTGATATATTCCTATCCAACCTAGTGCACTAGATGCCATGATAAACAAATGGTACATCATGAGGGACTGTGAGCAGCGGAGGGGGTAAATTCCTTGGGTTGTGAATGTTGTGGGGAAGAGAGAGCTGGTGTATTGGAAATGTTGTAGTATTAGAGCCAAGATTTGGGTTGCTAAGTGTGCAAAGTGGTTAGCCAAAGGGCCAGATTTCCTTGTGGAATCATAGTCTCAGCTCTTGGTGGCCTGTTGTTGAGGAAAAACTGAACAAAAACTCATATGGTTGGGACGTTCATACTTTGTATGCAGTCATTTGGATTATATTTATAAACAAATAAGTGTTGTGTTGTTTTATTATGGTTATTTCATTATGTATAAGATTATTGAATGTTGTATGTTTGTTGTGTGTTTACTAGGTGCATTCATGTTTTTATAAATGTTGTAGATGCATGGGTAAATCAAAATATTTTTTTTCTCTTATTTTTATGGGACTTCTACCCCTTGGTTTTATTTTATATGCATGGAACTTTTTTTAATTCCTTTTCAATAGGCTAAGTCGTTTTCCTAAGTGACGAGACTCAACATGGGTGATGGGTAAGTTAAACATAATCTATCTCTTCTTTTGTGATCTTTGTTGATCTAGAAAAGCCTAACACCTTACATTTTGTTTCGCAAAACTGCTAACCCTTGAATAATGCACCATGTTTCTCCTTTGTAGATACAATTGTATGCAAAGAAACTTCCTGAAACCTATCACCACCTCTTTATTTTTGAAAGGTTTTTTACCTTGGTAAAAATTAATGTACATCAGAAATCACTTAGTAAAATATTCCCCTAAGTAGTTGGGCACATGCCACTCTATTCACCTTGTCTCTCCAATGGTAATTTACAAAACTGACACATTCTTGTCAAAAAATTTCCCATAGGATAATTATGATCATTAATGTTTCTTACTTCCTCATCCAAATTAATGTATTTCTCATAAATTTGGGGAGTTAAATTCCTTAAAATAATTTGTTAAGAACCAAATATCAATATAACATAGAAAAACCTCAGAATAAGTACTCAACACCTTGAAAAGAGAGAAATTCAGGTAATAATCCTCTTCGAGAGGGAAACCTCCTTATTCCCACATAAATGTACAATTCTAATATGATTCCAAATGAAAATGTCTCCTTGGTATATATAGGAGACTAGGTGGTATAATTACAACTAATGGAATAAAGACAACATAAATAAAATAACATTACTAATGTAATATGCCCCAATTAAGGGGTAATGAGACAATATTAGGGCTTAACATGCCCCTCACCTTGAGACAAGTGTTGTCCACAATGCTTGAGTAACTTTGGATGCTTCTGTATAAAAGACTCATCTTCCCAAGTGGAATATTCAGTCGATAGTTTCCTCCACTTAATGAGATACTCTAAAATGGATCTATTCCTTAGCTAGCGAACTCTTGTGTCAGTGCAAGATACCAGTTATATAAAATATGCAGAACAGAAATGAAATGCTAGAAATAACAGAATAACAGTGAAATATCCAGCATAATCTTCACAATACACAGAAATGATATACGAAATAGCAATAGAAATAACACTTGAACATAAATAGCACTTGATTCAGATAGCAATGTTCACAGGCCTCTTCGAGGGGGCAACCTCCAATCGAGCAGCGCTCTGTTACAATAATATCCAAGCTAGGGTTCTCATACCCTCGACTCCTATTTATA
>SNQJ01S0043208.1:94971-125806 GCA_010110895.2 Picea sitchensis
ATCCCTTGGAGATCTTGAGGAATAGATGGCTTAGATGTTTGAACATATAGTGAGCGTAATTGTGCAATAACGCCTTGATGCCCATTTTTCAATAATTTTTTCATGCCATTAGATCTTATCACCTTATCGGGTTTCCCTGTGATACCTCTTAACTCAATTTCTTTTCCTTTCAATGAAAATTTCATGAGAAGTTCTTGAAAATTAAAATCCATTGTTCCTAATGATTGTAACCATTGGGTTCCTAGTACAACATCACCACAACCCATGGGTATATCAATCATTGGACTATTCATTACATATTCCCCCATAGTAAGATTGATCTTATTTCATTTTCATGAGCAATTGATAGTTCCTCCATTTGCAATCATTACTTGAAACTCTCGCACAAGATATACAAAGAAATTAAGAGTTTTGGATGATTTGTAGTGAATGAAATTATGAGTATTGCCAGAATCAATTAGGACTATTACCTTTTTCTTTTTGATGTATGCTTCGATCTTGAGGGATTTAGGAGTGATAATTGCAGCAAATGCATTACATGATATTGTGGGATTCAACTCTTCAGAACAAATTGCTTCTACGTTTTCATCTTGAGTTGGTTCTTGTTCTTGTTCTTCTTCCTCTTCACAATCTATGTATAATAATTTATTCTCACCACACTTATGTCCCTTACTGTACTCGCTGTCACAATTAAAGCATAAACCTTTTTCTTTTCTTTCCTCCAATTGTTGAGGTGTCAACCTTGTAGGTTGAGGTGTTTTAGAAGAAGGAGAATTATTCTTTCTATAGATGTTGGGATTGGTCCTTCTAGTAGCCATAGCCATATTTTTACTTTCAACATTTCTTTCCACCTTAAATGAATTCTCCAATTATTTCGGTTCCCAAAGGCAAACCTCATGTTGAATGTTATCCTTTAAAATTCCTATGAATACATCAATCAAGTGCTCATCTGGAATATATGTTACCTTTATAGTCAATCTTTGGAAGTTCTCAATGTGCTCTGTAACTGAACCCTTTTTCTTGAGATTTATCAATTGGCTAAAGAAGGTATTGCTCCTTGTATACTCATAGTGTGCCATCATTTATTCTGTGAAAATTGTCCAAATGATGAGTGATTTGCGAGAACAAATCCATCGATGCCATAAAAATTGATTGGGTTTTAAATTTAAAGAATCAATTCATACGTTTTATGTATGTGGCATATTATGTAGATCAAAGAATTGCTCCATCTGATGTATTAGGTCCTTTCCATAAAACTTCCTCATATTGATCTTAGGAACATGGTTTGTCTTCAACCCAAAGTTGGAATTTCTCCATTCTTGATTCACCTTCCTTGTGTCCTCATTATGAATTTCATGGCATACATTTTCACTTCCAGGTGTCCTCTCTATTATAAAATTTTTCAATCCTTCCATGATCTCCCCTTCTAAACCCTCCATCATCTCTTATGGTTCATCTTTTCTTACTGTCTTATTTTGTAAAACATTTATGTCCCTACGCATTTATTCACCTTCATCAAGAGTCTACGTAGGATTTTCTAAAGGCTTATTTGGTGTAGAAATTCCCATTTTGGGTGGCATGTTGGACAAGTATCACTTTTGAACCTTGATTTTGAGGTGGTTCTAATAGACACTATTTATTCTGCTATATCTCCAAAGTTTCATCCCTTCTGAGTATGAAACTTCATTTTTTGTAGTTCACTGATAGTTCTTCTCTGCAATGCCATGGGTCTGATCAAAATTGGATGTGCCAAGTCGAATTTACAGTAACTTCCCCACAACTTGTTAATTTTTTTCCTTTTCGGGAGATTTCACATGTATAGCATGCCCTGCACAAAATAATTGATATAAAATTTTGAAACTTATACCAAATATACTATAGACTATCCACTATCCAATGCAACTAGTCTCACTCAATTTGGACACTCTAGAAAGAAGTTATGATTGTTTTACCTGGAACACCTTCTTGAGACTAGTCAATAGGACTAGTCAGATACCCTATCTTCCACAGGGTGTATCTACAAATGGAAGATTACCCAGACACTGAAATTTTTACCACAGATACCTTAATAATTTATGTGAAAATCCTCAGGATTTTAGGGTCTGAAACATTACAGAAAAACGTTTATAGAATTTTTTTTTGTAATGACACAGTTCAGGATGATTCCAGAACCCTATCTTGCATAAGCTATATCTCCGAAATTATAAGGCCTCAAGAGATGAAATGTTAACCCAATGTGCCTTGATCTGTCTACTAAATATCCTCCAAGCCGTTTCTTCTGAAATTTTGTAGAAAAAAAAATTACAGCGAAAATGCCTAGGTGTCTCAGATGTAGTAGTGAAACCCCAAGACCTTGAGCTCTGATACAATATGTTAAGAACCAAATATCAATATAGCATAGAAAAACCTTAGAATAAGTCATCAACGCCTTGAAAAAGAGAGAAATTCAAATAATAAGCCTCTTCAAGGGGGCTACCTCCTTATGCACACATAAATGTACAATTCCAAGATGATTCCAAATGAAAATGTCTCATTGGTGTATATAGGAGAGTATGAGGTATAATTACAACTATTGGAATAAAGCCGACATAAATAAAATAACATTACTAATGTAATATGCCCCAATTAAGGGGTAATGGGCCAATATTAGGGCTTAACATAATTTTTAGATTATGTAACAACTCAAAATCCCCTACCAACAATTCTAGTACATCTTTCCCCTTAAAAGTGCCATCAATATTTTTCAACTTATTGTCATTGTTCCTCCTATCATCTAGCAACTTCTGATAATTTTTCAGATAATTTTTCATTGGATACAAATCCCCATTTCCATTCCAAAATCAGGGTAATACGTGCTTGATGAAATCACTAAAAATATTCTTAAAAGTAGATATTTCCATCATAAGATCATAGCCCTTAGTTTCCTCATTTTGCAACAATTTTCTTTTTGCAATGACTCTTTTACAATCCATTACAATGCTAGTTCTATGATTGACTTGAAAGTACTTCAAATCCTTGTTAGTTATGTTGTCTAGGAACTTTATTACATTATCTTCTGAATAGGGTTTATTCTCAAACTCATTTGTTGTTATTTTTATATATTTTAAGTCTAAGGTGATTAGATTAAGCACGTCCTACACAAAGGTAAAATAAGACCAATTCTTAAAAATTGTGTTAGCTATATCATCCCAAATGATATGTTTATCTCCTTTCATGGTTGGTCTCCCTATCACCATTGCCTTTATTTTTTATTTCTTCTTTTTGAGATTCCTCTTTAGTAGCATTGATTTGAGCTAAAAGTGCTTCTCTACTCTTCACTTGATATTCTAGTTCTACTACCTTGGAATTTCTATTTGTGAGTTGGTTTGTCACAATGTCCAACTTGATATCCTTCACACTTAGATTATCCATGACTTTTGATAATTCCTGTGTTGCTTCTAATGGATAATTTTTCACTATAGGTGACCTGTCTACCTGCAATAATTGACTTTCCCAGACTTTCAAGTTTTCATTTTGAGCTTGTAGGCGTTCTATGATATTTCTAGTTTCCAAAAATTGTTGGTAAATATTATTTGTTTCATCATGACTATCCTGAAGCTATGGTGTCTAAACATGTTTTACATCATGAAGATTTATATTTTTCTTAAGGACCTTAATATCATTATCCTTCTATTTGATTAGGTCTCCTACAAAACTAGGATTTTTAGGATCTAATCCTAGTGAAATAATATTCCTCTCCGACTAATCAATCTTAGTTTTCCTGGTTTTAGTGGACAACCTCTCTTACTTCAACTACTTATTTATTTTGATTACCATATTTTTCATGTTCCTGTCACTGGTAGAGGATTGAAATAACCCTCTATAAAACATATCACTTGTTTTCTTATGTAATTCAATCATATCCACAAGGTTGATATCTCCAAGCCTTAGTCTCATTTGAGTATCTTTGTAATATACAAGAAAAAGAGGCTTAAGTAACTTTGACTCTAGTAAATCCAAATTTAATGTACCCTACTGGTAGTCCACAATAGATAGTAACTTTGTTTGATTTGTGTTTTATCCCAAGCCTAGGGATACATTTCCTTTTTCACCTTTTCAATTTTTCCCTTTCTATCCAAATATTGATAAAAGAGTGAGGTATTCTTATTGAAGGTTCCTTCAACTATAGAGGTATGTGAAAATTCTATTGTTGATAATAGAGATGAAGTGATATGTTCAATAGTGATAGTAGGTCCCTTTAAGGATGAACTAGCTTCACTTGATCCTTATGTAATTTCCAATGAAACCTTCCATTTTCTTGTAAACTCAGCTAATAACCCTTGTAAGTCTAATAATTCATCACCTTTAGGATTTTTTCTTAGATTCTCACTTACTTGATCATTTATATCCATTTCAAAATTCATCTATGAAAATGTCCTCTTTCAAATTTTTTATTCTTCTTTCTAAGGAGTTTGAATTACATTGGATTGGTCCATTGACTGAGTGGTATTTTCATTTTGGGCCTCTTCCACTACAATATGATTAACCTGCTCCCATGAATATAGGTTAGAAATTATTTCCACTACATGTGTTATTCCTCAAGATGTTCCTAGCTATCATTGGAATAATGCCAATGATATTTGGAGCTAAAACTGAAAAAGGGTTTTTAAGATACCTTGATAAATCAAGGGAGTTAATCATAATTGTTAATATTTCATATTTCTTACAAATTAAAAACTAGACGATTATCTATAAATTCAACTAATAGTGGAAATATCTCTTTGGTGTAAAATAATTAAAAGGGTAAAAGGGATGGATGACTATATGTAAGGGAGGTGCACCTAGAAGGTATTCAATACTCATAAATCTTACAAGTGTTTATATGAATAAAATCTGCCAAGTATTCAAGAATCCAACAATCATAACATTTATGAATTTTTAGTCTAATTACATGAATTCATATTACTCATTTCTTGATACATTCGCATAGCAAAGACTCTCTGTTCATATGAATATTTCAAACAAGAAATGAGGCAAGATTTGTTAGAAACTGAAATCAATCATATTCATTCATAAATCCAAACAAATTTACAACATATCTAGAGTCACAATGTTGCTGACAAATTTTATTAATATATTTCCAAGTAAATTACAAATATGGAAAAGACAGATCTATTACAATGGAGAAGAAAAAGATGCGAACTACAAACTAATACATAAGAAAAAAATTGAATCACTACAAGGCTCATGACTATTAAATTTAGTAGCATCGACAATCATTCTCCAACGAGAGGCCATATGGGCCACCCTAAGGCTAGCCAGGGAGATTTGGAGAATCAACCAGTCTTGTGAGGTATTAACAAAAGCCAGGGGGAACGTATAACCTTTGTGAGTCAAACGAAAAATCAGGATGAACGAGATGCTATGTGAGTCTAATGCAAAAGTCCCTCTGTGAGCATAGATAGTCAAGTGAAAAAGTCAAGGGGAACGTACAACCTATGTGAGCATAAGAATACTAGTGAAAAAGTCAGGGGGGACATACAACCTTTGTGAACCTAGTCAAACCTTGTGAGCCATGAGAAAAAGTCAAGGAATCTAGCAAAAGTTAGGTTGAATATACAATTCCTATGAGCTAGAAACAAATAATATTCCTAATATTGCAAATGATATAAATGTATTGATCTAGTGTGTTGGCACGTGTAACATTATCCACCATGAAGATAATTTTTAATTGCCTTGTAAAGAGTCAAGTTGTGACTAAAGTCTCCAGTCTAGTTCTATTTTTGAACTAAAGTGTAATGTTGAGTTGCAACTAAAGTCTTAAGTCTAGTTCTATTTTAGAACTGAAGTGTAATGTTGAGTTGCAACTAAAGTCTTAAGTCTAGTTCTATTTTTGAACTAAAGTGTAATGTTGAGTTAAAACTAAAGTCTTAAGTCTAGTTCTGTTTTTGAAGTAAAGTGTAATGCTGAGTTGTAACCAGTCTCAAGTCTAGTTCTAAGTTCAAACTAAAGCATACCAGTCTCAAGTCTAGTTCTATTTTCAAACTAAAGTGTAATGTTGAGTTGCAACCAGTCTCAAGTCTAGTTCTAAGTTCAAACTAAAGTATGAAGATGAGTTATGATTAACTCATGTAAACAAGTTACTATTTCAAGCCTCTCTTCTTCCCCTCTGCAGCCTATATAAGTAGAGGTCAAACCCTCTCTTCAACACAGTTTTGATATGCATATTAAGGGTGAAGTAATAGAGGATCACATGGTGATAAAGAGGAAGCACATCAAAGGTGTATTTCAACAAGGTCTCTTAAGTCTTTTTCAGGTCAGAGTCATCTTGGAAATCTCTTTCAGAGAAGAAAATTCATGGTGGATATTTGTAAGAGATCTTACGTTATTAATGCAATAAAGGAATATTGTTTTCTTGGGTTTTTCTCCCTGTACAAGGTTTCCCCAGAGTATATGTGTTGTTGATGTGCATGCTAACTTATCTACATAGTTATTTATATTCGATTATGATTTGGAATTGTTGAAGTGTATTAAGATGGAATCAAAGTGTTGAAGACAATAAAAGAATTAATCCACTTAAGAAATCAAGATCATTATTTAACATGGTATCATAGCTTAGGGTGTGTTAAACGTGTTGAAGTGCAGCAACATGTACGCATCAATACAAGCTATTTGATTAAGTTTCATATGTGAGGTCCATGGCATCCTCCATTTCAGTCAGGGCC
The DNA here is from genome assembly GCA_010110895.2 of Picea sitchensis. NCBI lineage: Eukaryota > Viridiplantae > Streptophyta > Pinopsida > Pinales > Pinaceae > Picea > Picea sitchensis. The sequence goes on from SNQJ01S0043208.1 coordinate 101,676, forward strand.
AAGGATACGCTCGAAGGAGCTACCAAATTCAATGTGTGGAAGCTCCGGATAACAAATATCTTGTAGGAGCATAATCTTGAGTAGTATGTGATCAAAGTGGTGGAGGAACCCATGAATAATGCAAAAAGAGTGACCTTTAGGAAGAGTCAAGAAAAGGCCAAGCGAATAATCTTTGACTCAGTTAAAGAAATTATAATGCCTTCAATGACTTCGTTAATGAATGCCAAGAAATGTATGTATACCTTGGTGAATATATGTGAGAAATAGGATCCAAGTCAGAAGAGGAAACTTAAGAACAAACTTAAGTATTTGAAGATGGAGAAATGTGACTGAGTGGCATCTTTCTGTTCCAGGATAACCCAGATCAGAGATCAGATTTTGGTCACAGGGGTGAAAGTGGATGATGATTATTTAGGGCAGGCCATTTTTTACAGTCTTCCTTCTTCACGAGAGACCTTCTTATCTAGTATAAGTGGGAGAGAGATTCATCCCATGTTTGAGAGGTTATGCCATTATTTCCTCCAAAAGGAGAGCCACACAACTACCAGAAGCGAGCCAACGAAAGAACAACACTCAGCTTTACCATCAAGATTTAAGGCAAAGAAGAAAGGAACTTTCCATAAAGGCTCTCATTGGAAGCCAAACACCAAAGGTACATTCAAAGGAAATAATATTGATACATAGAGTATTAAATGATTTAGTTGTAATAAGTTGGGTCATTTTACTCAAGATTGTTGGTTTAGAAAGAAATATCCAAGGAAAGGAAAACATCATGCCTAAACTATTGAGGATGATGAATCCAAAAGAAATAAAAAAATTCCTTCTAATGATAAAGAAAATAAAAAAAAATGTTATTTGGTTTCTGCCTTATCCAGTTCAGTTTCTATGGGATCGAAAAATTGATTAGTAGATAATGGTGCATCAAAGCACATGACAGGGTAGAAGGATATCCTCTCATATTTCGAGAAAACATATTTTGCAGAGCAGGTCGAGCTTGGGGATGAAAAATGTTACAAGATAGAGGGAGTAGGCTCTATCTCCTTCAGATTGGAATTTGAGGCTACACTTCATGTTGATGAAGTATTATATGCTCCAGGGCTCAAGAAGGATCTACTATCAGTTGCAACCCTTGAGGACAAGGGATATTAGGTGATCTTCAAATACATGAAGGCATTACTATGGGCTAAAGGTAGCCATTTAAGTACAACATAACCCATTGGAACTCACAGTGGAGGACTGTACGTCATGTCAGGAAAGTTAGTTCAGGCATAGGTTCTTGATGCAACTAGCTCTAGCGATTTGTGGCACATAAGTCTTGGACATATTCATTACAAATCTCTTCTAGATCTATAGAACATAGTATGTGGCATGCCCTCTATTTCTCTTAGTAAAAATGAAATTTGTAAGGGATGCATGCTAGGTAAAAATATAGAGAAAGAATTTCCTAGTAGTGACAACATATCTCAAGGCATATTAGATCTGGATCATTCTGATGTATGTGGTCCCATTTCATATCCCTCACTCATTGGTTGTTTGTATTATGTCATTTTTATTGATGATTACTCAAGAAAATGTTGGATTTATTTTCTTAAAGCTAAAAGTGAAACATTTGATAAATTCAAAGAGTATAAAGAATTTATTGAAAAGAAGATAGAGAAACACATCAGAATCCTTAGAAAATACAATGGAGGAGAGTTCGAATGTCTTCAGTTTGATTATTTTTGCAAGTCAGCGGGAATAAGAAGAAAATTGATCGTACCATATAACCCTGAGAAAAATGGAGTTGTTGAGAAGAAAAATAGGACAATTTGTGAGGTAGTGAAAGCAATGATGTTTGACTAGGATCTGCCAAATTCTTTATGGGTAGAAGCTACCTCTATTGCCGTGTATATTCAAAATAGGTTTCCACATGCTTTCTTGAAGGACAAGACTCCTGATGAAGTATTCTCAAGGATCAAACATAAAGTAGGACATCTAAGGATATTTGGGTGTCTTGTGTATATTCATGTCCCTAAGGAAAAGAGGACAAAGATGGAACCCTTGGGAAAGAAAGGGGTTTTTGTGGGGTACAGTGAGAACTCCAAGGATTACAGGATTTATGTACCATGTCAGAGGAAAAAAGGGGTAAGAAGAGATGTGAATTTCCATGAGGAAGCCGCATTTAAGAAATCCAGAGAGATTCAACAAGAATCAGAAGCAGTTCATCCTTCTTCACCTTCTTTTGAAAATGAAGAGCCATATGATTAGAGGGATGAACCACATGAAGGGACAAGTAATGATCACCTAGAACCTTCTCAAGTGTTATAAATAACTCTTGAAGAACCTCCAGCCAAAAGGAATCCAGGGTGGCTTAAGTAAATAGTACAGGAAGAAGAAAGGATAGCTTCTCCCAAAGGAACTTTCAAGGAAAGGAAGAGGCCTCATAGGTTTGGAGGCTATGTTTCACTAATGAGTAGAATTAGTGATGTCAAACCTTATTCATTTGAATAATAAGATAAATTACAAGTATGGAAGGATGCCATGATTGAGGAATACAGGTCTATTTTAAAGAACAATGTATGGGACATTGTGTCGAGGCCAAAAGACAAATCAATGGTTTCTTCCAAATGGATCTATAAGATCAAACATGCAACTAATAGAAGTTTGCAAAATTTCAAAAAACGATTTTTATCCAAAGGTTATACTTAGAAATAAGGAATCGAATATGAAGAGAATTTTCCCCCTGTAGCCAAGTATACCTCCATTAAAACTATTATTGATTTAGCCTCCGTCCTTGGTTGGAAGCTACATCAGATGGATGTAAAAACAACATTCTTGAATGGAAAGATTGAACACAAGGTATTTATGGAACAACCAAATGGTTTTGTACTTCATAACAAAGGCACTCATTTATGCAAACTAAGGAAGGCCTTGTATGGTCTTACGTAGGCTCCTAGAGTTTGATATGATAGGATTGATGGCTTTCTTAAAATCCTGGGATTTTACAAAAATGATGCTCTTGAAAATCTGTACTTCAAGGTAAGAGGTAGCCAACTTGTTATACTAATCATGTATGTTGATGATCTATTTCTAACAGAAAATGGAGGGCTAATAGCCTGGTGTAAGAGGCAACTAACCTTAGAATTCGAGATGAAAGACATAGGCTTGATGCATTACTTCCTAGAATTGGAAGTGTAGAAAAGATAGGGCAAGATATTTCTGACACAAGGAAAATACACACTGGAAGTACTAAAGAGGTTTGGTATGATGGATTGCAAATCCATGTCTACTCTGATGGTTACCAATATGAGGAAGCTACATGATTCTGATACAGGTTTAGATTTGGTGGATCCCACCATGTATATGACGCTAATTGGATTATTGATGTACATGGTCCACTCTAGGCGAGATATATGCTATGCAGTGTTTGCAATGAGTCAGTTCATGACTCAACCAAGACATAGACACTGGGTGGCAACAAATCACATCTTGAGATATCTCAGAGGGACCATTACTTATGGTCTTAGATATACAACCAGTGGTGGTTTATTTTTGCATGGGTATATAGATGTTGACTGGGCAGGAAGCCTAGTGGATCGCAAGAGTACTTCTGGATACTGGTTCAGTTTAGGATCTGCTATGATCTCTTGGTCAATCCAGAAGCATGGATCCATGTCACAAAGTAAAAATTAGGTTGAGTACATTACATCAAGTGATGCTAGCAAGGAAGTAGTATGGCTCAAAAAATTGGTGTTTGGGTCATTTGGAGACAAGATCGAGACGACAGTGGTTCACTGTGATAATCAAAGTTTCATAAAATTGAAAGAGAACCTGGTATTTCATGATAGATAAAAAAATATTGACATGAGGTACCACTACATTTGATACTTGATCCAGAGAAAAGATGTAAAGTTACAATACATAGCCACAAGCGAGCAGGTAGTTGATATCCTGACCAAGCCTCTAACCTTGAGACAATTTGTTCAGCTGAGAGGAAAGCTTGGTGTGGTTGAGAATGAATCCCTCGCTGAGAGGGAGTGTTAAATTTGTAAGCATTGACAATCACTCTCCAATGAGAGGCCATATGGGCCACCCTGAGGCTAGCCAGGGAGATTTGGAGAATCAACCAGTCTTGTGAGGTATTGACAAAAGCCAGGGGGAACGTACAACCTCTATGAATCAAAACAGAATTCAGGACGAATGCAATGATATGTGAGTCTAATTCAAAATTTATGGGGAATGTACAACCTCTGTGAGCATAGACAGTCTAGTGCAAAATTCAGGGAGAAAGTACAGCCTCTGTGACCATAAGCAAACTAGTGAAAAAGTCAGGGGGAACATACAACCTTTGTGAGCCTAGTCAAACCTTGTGAGCCATAAGAAAAAGTCAAGGAATTTAGCAAAAGTTAGGTTGAATATAAAATTCCTATGAGCTAGAAACAAACAATATTCCTAATATTTCAAATGATATAAATGGATTGATCTAGTGCATTGGCACGTGTAACGTTGTCCACCATGAAGAGAATTTTGAATTTCGTTGTAAAGAGTCAATTTGTGACTAATGTCTTAAGTCTAGTTCTATTTTTGAACTAATGTGTAATGTTGAGTTGCAACTAAAGTCTTAATTCTAGTTCTATTTTAGAACTAAAGTGTAATGTTGAGTTGCAACTAAAGTCTCAAGTCTAGTTTTATTCTAGAACTAAAGTGTAATTTTGAGTTGCAATTAACGTCTTAAGTCTAGTTCTATTTTTGAAATAAAGTGTGATGTTGAGTTGTAGCCAGTCTCAAGTATAGCTCTAATTTCGAACTAAAGCATACCAGTCTCAAGTCTAGTTCTATTTTTGAACTAAAGTGTAATGTTGAGTTGTAACCAGTCTCAAGTTTAGTTCTAAGTTTGAACTAAAGTATGAAGTTGAGTTATGATTAACTCATGCAAACCGGTTACTATTTCGACCCTCTCCTCTTCTTCTCTTCAACCTATATAAGTAGAGTTTGAACCCTCTCTTCAACAAAGTTTTGATATACAGGTTAAGGGTGAAGTAATAGAGGAGCACATCAGTGATAAAGAGGCATCACATCAGAGGTGTATTTTAGAAATGTATTTTAAGTCTTTGTCAGGTCTGATTCATGTTGGCAAGATCTTTCAGAGAAGAACATTCATGGTGGATATTTGTAAGAGGTCTTACATTATTAATGTAATAAAGGAATATCATTTTCTGGGGGTTTTCTCCATGTACAGGGGTTCCCCAGTGTATATGTGTTGTTGATGTGCATGCTTACTTATCTACATAGTTATTGCCATTCAATTATGATTTGGAATTGTTGAATCTTATTAAGATGGAATCAATGTGTTGAAGAAAATAAAATAATTAATTCACATAAGAAGTCAAGATCATAATTTAATAATGAATACCCTCTAGATATTGAAAATTCTTTCTTCTCTAGATAATGAATACCCTCTAAAATAATGAATACCCTCTAGATAATGAATGTCTTTCTTCTCTAGATATTGAAAATTCTTATATTTCTAGTATAAATTCCCTATGTAATAAAACATGTAATTTTTACTATAAAAGTATTAGTAAAAGGTCCTTAAATTGAAATATTTTACTCAACTAAGCCAATTCAATTTGGATCCTTCCATAAAAACTACTCAGTGGGATAGAGAGATTTTGATTGACACCTTATTCTTCTACAAAATTGTGTTTTCATGTCAGCTGGAAGAATGGATAGACGTTTTCTCTCGCATATAGTCATCTCATGACCTTGTGCATCATCGATCCAACCTATGGTTCATATGCCATCTGTTTCAGTCGGATGTTGGCTATAAAATGCAATTGTGCCTTAGGTTGGATTACATGGTATCTGGCTACTATTAGGTTTGAACCAGGAAGAAAATGAAGAAACCTTCCTCCCCTTTGCAAAAATAGATGAATTTTCTAGCACATATGAATCCAATATGTCCAAGAGGGTTTACCCAAGGAATAATCCCCTTCAATTGAATCACTATCCATGCAAACTTATCTCATAACAACATATTAAGTAAGGAAAAAGCACTTGCATATGGTTCTGAATTACCATATGGATTACTCTTATAGAACTCTAATGTGCATTGAGAAAAGACTGCTAACAAAAGAAATGATTTTATTCATTTGATCAATGTTCTTGATAATGGATAGTGAGGTGCACAAGGCATGGTAGATGATCTCAATTTCTCATCGACCATATTTGAGAGTCTAATGATTAGCAATGATCCTTCTTCGAAAGTCCAATCTGCCATATTAAGAAATAAAGCAAGTTGTGTGATGACTTCCACAAGTAGAAAAATACATTAAAGTATGTCCTTAACCATATTTGAATTATTTTAGGACACATGACACCCTCATATTGGTTATTGGTTCAAAATAATAGGAACACGTGAAAATTTGGATGATGTCATTGAAGACGTCAACAAAGTCTGAATGTTAATCCCCAAAAAAAACCCCATACAAAGCTCATGTTTTGTATAAACCCCTTATTAGGCCCCTTTTTGAATTATTACATTTCTTGTGTTATATTTGTATATAGGCTTTGAACCCCTTCATCGCACCCTTTGATTATATGTGTACCCTTTGTCTCCTATATATATACCAAGCAGACCTAGTATTAGGATAATCTTTTATCATTTCATATTATATTATGAAATGAATATATTGTAAAAGGAGGTTTCTCCCTATCCCCTAGGTGTAGGACAGTCGGTGATAGAGTGTGTTGTTAATCCACTCTGTGATGTTAAAGTCACCAGTTCGAAACCTGTGGGGACAAAAAATCCATCCATGTTAAGGGTTGGTGTGGCTCGGGCCGAATGCAATCCCCAGGTGATTTTGATAGCTTAGATGCCCCTGAGTCGTGGTTTCTTATCCATAGGTTAGTCCCACAAGTCACAGACAAACTAACAAAAAAAAAAAAAAAAGGAGGTTTGTCCCTCAAAGTGGATTGTAATTCATTGAATTTTTATCCTTTTTAAGGTGTTGGATCATAATATTTGGTATTAGAGCATTCATACTAAGTTTTTGTTCTCCAAGAAAGTCATCTTATACTTTTCACTATAACGTTTTTTTTCTGGGATGATTCAGATACTGAAAATTAGAGGCTATTTAGACGACATATCAAGGTATATTTGGTAAACATTTCAACTTATGGGTCATTATAATTTCAAAGATACAACATATGGGTTTTTGTACTAGTCCTATTACTTTGCTGAAACATGTGTTCCCAGTAAAATCTCATATCTTCTTCAGTGAGGATCCAAATTTAGTGAGACCAATTGAATTTTAGATAGGATATTATGTAATATTTATAGTACAATTTTCAGAATCAAAAATCAAATATTGGTCACAAGTCATTATGTACAAGTGCGATATCCCAAAAAGGCCAAAAATTATCAAGGTTTGGGAAAATTACCCTAAATTCTACTTGGAACATCCAATTTTAGTCAAACCTATGGCATTGCATAAAGGACATATGATAGTAGTACAGGACAAAAATTCAGACCTAGAAGGGTCAAAATTGCTGAAATACACAAGAAGAAAGGTCATATAGGAGAAAACACGTGAAATTAAGAGTTTGAAAGGTACGTGACTTTCATTTGGCATAAATGTGTATTGGAAGATATGTTTTTGGTGATTCAAAATTTACGATAAAGAAGAAAAAGAGGAGTATTATTATTTGTATTATAGATAGGTCCAAAAAATATGTCAAAACCAATTGAACCTCCCAAAGTCTTGTCTATAACTCAAGAAGAAAATGAGGACCTACATAACCAACTCTCCAAATTGGCGGAACAACTTAATGAATTGAGTGCTAGGTAAATAACAAACGATGAGTTGGAAGACTTAGAAAGAAAAATTCAATAAATGGAACAAAACATGAATGAGAATAATAATGAGATGAAAATAAATATGGATGAAATGGAAAATAAGACAAGTAAGAGGATGGATGAAAATAAATTAGAACCACAAAAATCCATGAAGGAATTTGAAATTCCCTGTATTCCTTGATCTCCTAGGCTCTAGATGGGAGACCCCCTAAAGGAGGTATAAAAATGCAAGGAGCTCATGAAAATAAGGGTAGTATTCAAGTTCAATAGCATGCCGATAATAAGCAAATTTCAAGTGGATTTAACTCTAATAATGGAGTTAATTATGGTGGGGTTCCAAAATTCAACCTTCCCAAGATTGTATTAAATAAGTTTGATGGAAGAGAGGTCTTGACCTAGTTGAAGAAAATAGAGAAATATTTTGAACTACATAATATTATGAATGATAAGAAACGTATTCACATAGCAACTTTGAACTTTGAGATAAAACCATATCAATGGTACCAATTGATAGTAAAAATGAATCCCCCTTTTTGTCATTATACTTGGGGTTTATTTAGAAGAGACTTAGAAACACAATATGGGAACATTTGGAAACATGACTACTTCAGTGAATTGACAAGAATCAAGAACTTAGGTGATATTGAATATTATATTTAAGAATTTTAGGCATTGGCCACAAGGGTGGATGACATAAGTGACAAAAAATTATTGCAATCTTACATATGTGAATTAAAAGAAGACATTAAACATGATATCTTCTTAAAACATCATGTAAACAGTATGGAAACTATGCAATTTTCTCATCATATTCAAGCCAAGATTAAGGATACACATAAGTCTACCATGAGAGCATACAAATGAAGAATACGTCATTTTGGGGTTCATAATGCAACCATATCTCAACCAACAAGGTTGAAACCTCAACAAATGGATGAAAGAAGAGAAAATAGACTATCTTTCAATTGTGACAGCTAGTACAGTAAGGGGCATAAATGTAGTGAGAAGAAAATACTATACATAGACAATGAAGAGGAATTAGATCAAGAAATGGAACCATCACAAGATATAGAGCTAGAAGAGACTACTCCAACATTATCTTGACATGCATTGGCTGACATCAGTACCTAAAAAACCCTCAAGATAGAACAATATATAAAAAATAAAAAGGTAACAATGTTGATTGATTCTAGTAGTGCCCATAGCTTCATCAATTGCAAATTATCAAAAGATCTCAATTTATTTGTATATCCAGCACCAGAGTTCTAAGTAATGATTGCATATGGAGGTACCATAATTTTTTTCTGGGAAGTTCCATAGTATTAAGATCAATATGTGGGAGTATTTATTTGATAGTCCCATGATTTCCATCCAAAAGGGTGGTGTTTATGGTGTATTAGGGGTTTAATGGTTACAATCATTAGGGACAATGGATTTTAATTTTCAAATTATTTTCATGATATTTTCCTCAAAATTAAAGGAAAATTAGGTTAAAGTTATCTAAGGGAAACCCTCTAAAGTGATAATATCTAACAACATGGAAAAATTACTCAAAAAAGGACACCATGGTGTAATTGCACAATTGAGCTCAATAGATGTTCAAACATCTGTATCATCTACTCCAATGGATCTCCAAACAGTTTTCATCAATCATTCCAATGTATTTGGAGAGATACCTAAGGTTCTTCCACCTTCTCAAGATCATTCCCATGGTATTCATCCATGAAAAGGATGTGTATATACGTTATTCCATGTTTCTTGGTTAAAGAAGATAAACAATGATAACATCCCAATGAAAACTATTTTATCAAAGATGAATGGAGAAGGGAAAATCATACTAGAAAAGTAATTACTAATTACCTTGTCAAGTGCAAGAACCAACCAATGGAAGAGGAAACATCGAAATATGATTTCTTCATGCATAAACATTGTTGAGGAAAAGACATGAAATGATCTTACTCAAGAATTTTCAAATTTTGCTTGGCTAAAGCAAAATAGATGGTAATGTCACCCTATTTTTATAGCCAACAAAAATAACATCCTAACTCACAAGTATTAATTACAAGTGCTTAGGCTAGTCTTTTCTCAACAAAAAGCTTGCTGGAAATTCACTTTTTATGTATTTTTTGAACATATCAGTTGTTGAAATGAATGTAAAGATAGAAGAAAAATCCCCAAGATGACAATCAATATAGATGAGACATGAAGAAATCCTTTATTTCATTCAAATTCACCAAAGAGTAATTTTCTTTACAAAATCGCATGCAGAAATTTGGACCAAAGTCAAACTTATACGTCCCCGATGGAACATACAGAAGGACCTCTGACAGAGAACCAAAACTGAACTCTAAAATCTGGATCATCTTGCCACATATTACTTCCCACTTGACTTTGCACAATAGCCTTTGTTATTCATGAAAAATAATTCACAAGCAGACAAGTCTACATAGACTATCAAAGATAGATCAACACCTCTGAAAAACAAGTGTCTGAATGATGTCTTTCAGCCCTGAATATTTCTATCTACAATAAGACCCTACTATCATAAAAGAGAATTAGTCTTGTGATGAATGATGAATGAGTGAAAACTAAATTATCTCAACATAAACTCAAAGAGAAAACCTTAGCATGCTTCTGCTTCTATCCTCCTCTTGTTCCTCCCTCTCCTTTTGATTTTAACAAATTAGAATTGGTTGAAGTAGTTGAACCAACTCATTATTTAAGTTAATTAAAATACTCAACTAACTTTAGTTAAGCGGAAGAGTAATAATTATAATAAGGGTCATAAATAAATAATAACTAGTAGGTGGGACCCCTTGTGACTCCCTTTATTCCATAACAATCATAACATAACCATTAGTAAATTAAAACACATCTCCTTGTGTCTCCCATCAACATATTCACTTTTGGCAATTTTAGCTCATGAAACTTGAAATGATTTCCAAAAATATTACTCATATATCCAAAATAAACATGTTGTCCAAAATTTCCTGAAGTCAACAAGCATCAACAATGGATAAAAATAAAACTCAAAAGCCATATTTCACAGTCTGCGATGCAACCCTTCCTTGATTGTTGTTGTCACCTCTTGATTTTCCTAAATTTGTCTTTGGTTGTGCAAAGACTTTAGGCCTAATCTCATTGATCACGTTGGAACAATCATCCCTCAAATGCATCCGAGAAGACACAGATTTATCAGAGCCATTGGAGGGTGAGGAAGGGGCAACAATAGATTTTCCTTTCTCAAGGGCATGTTGGGCCTCCATTTTAAATATCTTGCTAGCATGGGAGGATTGTACGGACGAGTGGTCAGGGGCATCTTGGACAATGGGGTTCATAGGCGGAGGAGTAGGCAAGGACAAGTTGGGCCAGCCATGATTTTGGGAAACTGTCGGGTGGACAATCTCTTGCCATCCATCATTTTCAGGAACCTTGGTTGCAATGAGACATGAGGAGGTACGAGGATAACTTTCATGCCTTGGAAAGGAGGCCTTTCATGCCTAGGTTGGACTATTCCCTACCCAATCCAATTGAAAAATATAGCATGGAACAATTGGCCAAGCTCTTGTGAATTAGCATTAAAATGTATGGAGAACCTGGGCCTTCTTGGGCCTCTGTTCCAATTACCTCTACCTCTATTTCCTTGGCCATGGCTACCTTGAATGAAAAAAATCATCTTGCATGGTTGATTGATTAGAAAATAGTCTTTTAAATAAACATACATGACAAGTCTTAAAAATGTGAAATAGATTTGGCTCAACGATGCATCAGACTCATGCAATCCAATCCATACAAATTATTTTACTGTTAATCAATGAGAAGGGGGTTGAAAAGGGTTCTGGGATATGTGAGGGGTTTGTATTGAAAGAAATATGATATAATGAGGGGAGGGGGGGGGGCACATGGTCACTGTTCAATGAAAACAACAATCAACTGAAAAAAAACCAATAAAACATCATTGTAATCCACACAAGACACTACCACTTTCAACTGCTTTAACACTGAAATTCTCTTGACTGTAATAAATCTCAGAACATGGAGTGAAAAAATGAAAATGGGAAGGTCATGGGATTTGTAATTAGAGGAAACTGAAGTAGTGGAAGGGAAGAAGAACGATTATTGTTCATGAAATTAATTAAGTGATACATAAAAAATTATACCAAAAGAGATGCACCAACCAACAATCATTGAAACTAAATAACAATTATTGTGTATTTAACTAGTTCATTGTTCATAATCAAATATCGAATACAATACCATCACAAGACAATATGCATTCAGTAAATGGATTATGTTCCTTTCATTTATATACTTTGCATCTTATAACAGTAACCATTTCACTTTGTTAAACATCAAAATCAAGCACTGCCCATGCATTTCTCCAATCCACAACTATACTCAAAGTCATGTTTCCAATTAAAAATGAAGTCACTATTACTACAATCATGCCTATCATTTAAATGAAATGATATTCATTAAACATATATATAGACAGTAAACAAATAATTAAGATCAAATTTCCAAAACCCGAATTGACAATTAAACAAATAACAACCACCATCCCAACACAAGCTATGTGCCAAATAATTCCAATCATGAAAGTGTAACTATGTCACTGTGAAAGCCCAATTTAATGTGACTCTAAAAAGTTGGGCCATCCATCCAACACGACTTTCATCAACAACATGCCTGTTTTAACAAATGATTGATTGCAACAAATAAACATGCTTAAAACTCTATGGGTATCCCTGAGTGTGAAAAACAAGTATCCATGCTACACACAGTACATAGCCACCAAAACACCATGATGCAATGTCTCCATTTCACAAACCCAAACACACAGTAACAACTATAACTCAATGCATCAAGTTAAGCTATCAATCTAATACGATATTGCTTCAATTTAGTCCAACTGCAATCAACCATGTTGTGCAAACTCAGGCTTATATAATCGAACAATCATAAGGATACAGTGGACATAATTTCTACAGGCGACTTGTTCAATAATCATTCGGCCCCAAAAGAAAACCACAGTTACCATGACCATTATTTCATTGTGCGAAAACACCATACAGACAACACAACATGTGTGAGCAACATCAAGAACTTGTAAACAATGCCATCTAAACAATCCTTAGTGAAGAAATACGAGTGACTATGTATCAACCAACCAATTCATCACTATCGTAAAATAAATTCACATAACAAGTTGTGAGAACCATGCATACCCAGGCATCAATTTGAATTGGGGAAGTGGCCCCTTCTATTAAAAAATACTGAGTTATTAAACATAAGGAGAGCGACTGTGTGTACTTTGAAAGTGAAATTGGAAATGTAGGGTTTAACACTATTATAATAGAGCCAACAACTATATACCAACCAACACAATTGTCACACAACTAACTAGGCAAGCCTGTGTTCGAACTAGTCGACAATTATACAACCATCCAGCAATAACCAAGTAGTAAACCCCAATAGGTTAGGATGGTTTTATCTATCAATCTTCGGATAGGAGGGCTAAGGTTTGTTCCGTGGCCAAAATGGGGAGAGAAGAGACACTATTATAATGGTGAAAACCCAAGGCCAATGGTGTATACACAGAGAGACTCATTCATGGGCAGGTAACAAATACATGACAGGGGGGCACAATAGAAGGTGAGGCTCTAATCTAGCCTGACAATGTTATTTAATGCACGTAGGGTATAACCCTCATGTTCTTCAAGTGAATAATAACAACACAGAGATGAAGATAGGGTTGAGGAAGAACAAGAACCTCATTTCGTGACCTATAGTGGTGAAATCAACCAATGCCCAAGAGAACAAAACACAGTGACGCATAATGCCTTCAACCATTAAACCCATAAAATACAAAGAATGGATTTAGTGAAAAGGCACGAAATATCCACCCAAGACCTAACAAAAAACCTCCAACTAAAATATCAAGGATAACAGAGAGTTACCACCCAGGATGACCAATAACTTCTACGAATTCAATATCATGGCAGGAAGAACCATTCATTTCAAGAACCCAAATTTACACAGTTGCAATACTTAGGAAAACACAAACCAATACACATGATCCAATAATCATTTCATAACCATATAAGAGTCATGGATGGCCAAAAAAAGACATACCTGTAATCTAATTCCTTTAAAACACAAGTTGGCCGAGCGGTTCATCTCTACTAAGAAATCGAAGAATAACTTCGGAAGCAATATTGAACAATAGTCGACTAGGGTGGCAACTAACTGTAGGAGTAAAGGTGATGTGCAGTAAATGCACATCTCCTCCACCCACAATTCATTAATTCACTAGTACATACCAACGAGTTCTTCATTAACACCATCAATCAACCCATGCATCGAAACCATTACCCATTAAAACCAACAACATGGCCATATCACCTTACTAACTTATGCCATAACATAATTCCACTAAGTTCCATATAATTCGCAATTCGCATAACCATTAGCACTATTACATTTCCAAATGCGCCACCAACATTCAGTCTACCCAAATACACCATATGTATATCAACCACACAATTCAATTTACATTGCATAACCATTACTTGCTAGCTAGGATTTAACAATAATCGTTAAGTCTTTCATGCATGTAGTATAGTATATAGGACTTCTTTAAATTATTCCCCTTTTACAAATGTTTCTTATTTCCTTCCAATTGTTGACATGTGGCATAGTAAACTTGCAGAATTAGATCCTTTTTCTTTGCATTTGTTATAGTATTTTTTCCTTTCTCAAAACTGCCCTTCATGTATTTTCAGTAACATGTTTTTTGTGCAGGTGCGATAAGAACATGTGTCAATGATATCAATTAATAGTGTAGGTTGTAATAACATAGGGAACCAACATTCCATAAGCTCAAACCATAGCCAATAAAAAAAGATCTCATAAACCATGTAAGCCATGTCGCACATTACCACAACATAAAAAATGAACATATCTTATGTTCAATAGTTCAAGGGGGTCCCACCTACTAGTATTATTTAGTTATTATAATAATAGGCTTTAGAAACACTTTGCAGGCAAAACTGCGTTGACGTTTTTAATCGTAAGCAAACACCGGCGGTTTTCAATTGTTGAGGACAACACTTGTTTGAACAGGAGGGACATGTTAATACCTAGAAAAATCCCCATACAGGACCCATATTATGTATAAAAACCCTTATTAATCTCATTATTTAATTATTACATTTATTGGGTTATATATGTATGTAGTCTCTGAACCTCTTCATCACACCCTTTCATTATATTTGTACCCTTTTTCTCCTATATATAAACCAAGGAGACCTAGTCTTATGATCATTTTTTAACATATTGTATTGTATTATGAATTGGATATATTGTAAAATGAGGTTTCCCCTCTCGAAGTGGATTATCATTCATTAATTTTTTAACAATTTTAAGGTGTTGGATCATGACGATGACTGACACATGGCATGTAAGTATTGGACTAGGTGGTTTCCTACGTGGCACATATGTTAATGCAAGGTGGGTTATAGTTCGTCGATGTGTCTCTTAGTCAACATAAGGCACCACCAAGTGCTTACATGGGATATAATGACTATGCCCATGTGTCTTGTTTTTATCTTTCTACGTAGATGTCTATGTGGAAGAAAAGGTGTTCATGTGTAAAATGTGTCATCATCCTTTTCTATATCATTATCCTCCAACTAGGAATTGAGTTGTTATACAATAAATCAATTTGTAGGATTCCATTGGTGTTATTTCATGCTCAGATGAGTGGTTTCCCCATGGCCCAGGGTGATGTGAAACTAATGTAAAATGACCATGTATCATATCTAAAAAATTCCCTTGCATTGTCAAGTCTCATTAAAGATTGGGTATGTTTCCAATGTGATATGAATTGTCAACCATAGATCCTAGGAGTGAATAAGTGTTATAATCCCAACCATCAATTTCATTCATTTTGGTGGCACGTGCTGAAATGTAAAGCTTAGCCCCCAGTAATAACACTAGTTCATCGATATAAGCCCTAGCATTGGCGCATGACAATATTTACATGCATTATAATCCCCTTTGATCTCAAGGTAAGTGTATTTTCCTTATTTTAGCCCCATTTCTTCAAATTAGGGCCTTTTATCTTCAAATTGATAATTGCTAAGATTACCTTTTCTCATTCCATAGGTCTAAGGTAGTTCCCTTTACTCAACAAAATTTTTTGGTGCCATTATTTTCTGTTTTTTGTGTGTGGCCCCTTTGTCGCTAGGGGGGCTAAGGGGGGAGAAGAGTACGCATAGCGTTGACTAGGAGGTATCGGTGAAGTCTTGGATCTAAAAAGGAAAGAAAAGATCATTGCACAAATTTCTGGATTGAATATCAACATAGAGTGTCAACCTCTTCTCGTTACAATATTTTTTTGTTTGAAGTTTAATCATAATTAGAAATTTTGAATATGTAAATTGAACGATTGGATCAAAAGTTGGGTACTGAAATTGTATTTCTGATAAATTTTATACTATTTTTTTCCAATTACATATGTGTATAATTTATTCTTTCTATGGATTTGTATCTTAGTATGTATAAAAGCATAGACTTGGATTTCTTATTAGTCCCTTCCCTTTGGGCTAGTAGGGACTATAGTAATCATTTTTTTACAGATCTATTAGTTTGGCACAGAAACCAACAAACTTAACCTAAAGTTTTTTCAAATTCCTAATTTTTTCAAGTTCCATTTCATATTATATCGTAGGTTTTTTAGTTTGGCCAAGTTCCATTTCATATTATAATGTAGGTTTTTTAGTTTTGCCTCTTATTTGGCCTCATATCGAGGCAAAGTTAGGATAAAGGTTCACATTTTAGCTGGTTTGAACGTTAACTTTGGAAACTTTATACAAAATGAAGTAATGCTAACTTTCAAGTTAGCATTACTTCCCTAACATTAAATGTTTTCTCATGAATAGTACATCCCTAATATATGTCGGGGAAATCTACATGGACATCTTCTCGTGCCAACAACTGAACGCATGGCAGTGACTGAATGTATGGCAGCTTCTTACATAAGTAGCTATCACATAACATAACCCAGTGACTGAATGCATGGCAACTTCTTACATAATCGCATGGAAGCTTCTTGCATAAGCATCTATCACATAACATAACCTAGGAATAAGGAGAGGTCATAACAGGAAGCAGTCTCCCCGTCCCTCCACTGAAGTCTCATAGTTACCAGGGTGCAATCTCGTCTAATCAAGCACCCTTTGTTTGGGCATCTCTGGCGAATCAGCAGTTTCAGCGCTTCAAAGAAGCTTTGTTCATCTCTTGTCTTGTTGTTTCGTTGTTCCCTGATCTCGTTACTTATCAAATTTAATAGTCTCTCTTAAAATGACGCGCTTTCTTCTCAACTTTGAAATTCTGGTCACATATGCATTAAGTGTTACATACCAACACCTCCAATTTCTCGCCTCTCTCCAGCGTTTTTTCAAATTTCTCTAGTATCAAATGGTGGACCTCGTCCAGTTGTGCTAGTACATTGTAAATCTCATCTGCATTTGGGTTGTTAGAAAAATAATCCATCTGCTCACTGAGTAGTCTTGAAAATTCATCTTTACTATCAACATCTATATCACCATAGGCTTTGATTTTTTTTTCATGAATATCATGTAGAAATGCATACGGGATTCATCCGTCCGTTACACCTTTTTGTTTACTTTGGCTCGCTTGAACTTTTCTGCTCTACTCTTGATATTTTGGTAAATGTCTCTATTTGTCTGTCTATCTAAGTGACAATATGGCTTGAAATCAGAAGAGATGAGCATTGAGGCTAATGCCTTACCAAATTGCTTTGCATTTTTGTTTTCATCCCCTATGTCGTTTTATTGGATTCTTCTGCCCCATTTGCTACTTCCCATTGACAAATGAATTAATTATTTTGTAATCCATGAAGGCCCATACTTGTCCTTTCCATTGCTGCAAGCAGCCTAGCCTTCTATTTGTGCAGCTGAGTCTATTAAGTATGTATCATTTTAGCTCATTTTATTAAGTATGTATCATTTAACAAAAGCTTTGGCCAAAAATTGTAGTGCACAGTACCAGTAACTCAAGCATCATTGCTATACAACTCTGTCCATCCTTTTGTGTTAAACTCTTGGTGTCAAGAACCACTGTAAGTGATACTAGCAGTCTGCTCAAGTGATCAATTCTTAGTATTTTTCTTGATGGAATGCTCTGATTTGTCTGTGTCTGATGGTAAGATATCACTTGTGAATTTGGGGATTATAGTTGTTGTTTCACTTGAACGGATTTCTTCTTAGATGAAAAGGTCACACAAACATGAATCTAGGAGGCTGAGGCAATATGACTGGTGGTGTAAGTGCTAACCCCCAACCCATCTAATCTCTTAAGTTCTTGCTGTAATGAATTCAAACTGGTGAATTCTACGTGGTAATTGTGGTTTCCTCGTGCCAAACATCATACTTCGGACCACCACACCCTACCTACTCCCGCTTAAGTTAGTTTACCAAGTCAAGTAGTTGACATCGGTGTCCATAACACTTACTTAACTTAATACATCTCTTGGGCATCACTATTACTATTGTTCTGGTCGAATACTCTTTAGGAAAGAAAGTCTTGATGCTAGGTTAGTTCTTATCTCCTTGCTCCACAAACCCTTCTGCCTACCCCCACGTGGATGGGGCAATGGGTGATGAAACAGTCATGTGTCGTTCATTTAGAAATCGTGGTGCCTTGATTTTCCCAATTTATCAAGTGACTTCCATGATCATCCTTCCTATACCAATACCAACAAATGTTAGCGGGAGAATCGATGTTAGTTGAAGGGTTGATGACAAGTGCCAAGAAAATGATCATCCTTCCTATACCAATATCAACAAATGTTAGCGGGAGGATCGATCTTTTTACTATTGTATGGTTTACTCAACTCTCGATCTTTTTACTATGGTATGGTTTACTCAACTCTTTCCAAAATAAGGTGATCAACTTTTACTTTCACGGGCTTAAGGCCTGAATTAAAAAAAAGTGGTGCACACAACTTCTATCAGGGCTATAGACGCTTAGATGGAAGTGGAGCAAAGCATTTTTAACATTGTTGGCGTAAAACCTGGGTGATTAGACTTTCATACTTCGATCTATTGTGAAAGGTGATTAAACTTTCATACCTTGGAATTTCTCCAATTCAGCGATGGCGTAAAACCTGGGTGGAATCTCTCCAATTTTCGTTTAAAAACAAGCGGTGTAAAATCTGGGTGATTAGACTTTGATATATTGTGAAAGGTGATTAGACTTTCATACCTTCATATATTATGAAAGGTGATACACAATGAATATCAAGAACCCTGTTCAAAGTGTACAACTTTCTTGAGTTGAAGGTCAAACTCTACCTTCTCTTATCCTTGCCTTTTGCCTTGTATCCTTTCTTTTCTCATCTACTCTTTCTAAGCTCGGGAGTCAGGAAGATTATTTCCTTCCACAGTTAATTCGGGAAGATCATCATGATGGCATGAGACTATTTTCAACCAGCACTGATGACATTTATTAGATCGCATGAGTGATGAGGTCTCGTGAAATTATATTAAATTTCCAATGACACTGGTTTGACAACTTGAGTGCTCACATTCAGTTCAAAATTCCCTTCGCACAACCTTTGTTTAGTGTCAATCAAATTTTTTTCGTTTCTCCCTTCATCTACAGATATGAACACTCTTTTCTGCTTTTATGATGTACTTGGATTTTCTTGTATCACGTCAGTCCCTATGCAAATGAAGCAACACCAAATTAGAAATGTTTTTTAATGTGTAAACAATCTTGATGTATTGAGCTTATATGAAATCTATGTTATTACAGCATAAGTAGCATAATTTAATTGAATGAAATGAGAAATTGGAACTATTACAGCTATAAAATTTTAACAAGATCTTATGAAACTAATTAATCTTAATTAGTTGACTGATCGGTCTTGTGGAGAAATTTTACTCATAGAAAAGCAAAGCAGTCAAACCTCTTGTACGAGTAGATGTTATGTTTGGAGAGCCAGGCGAGCTTGGAAAAAGTGACCAGTAACATTTAGTACAAAGGTGGCATATTCCTGAAGATGCTACAAGAGCTGAATTGTAGCATGCTACAGGTTCCTCTACCTTCTCGGCAGAGACTTGTTGCTCTGCAACTCCCTTGTTGGAAGATATGATGCTTCCAACCTTAATTCTATATTTTTCATTTCAATTATTTTTGTGAATTAAATCGATGGGAAAAACTATAAAAATTTTGTTATTTTGTTGCGTTTTGATCTTATGGGGAATTTAACCTATAAACTGGAACGATTCTCCTGAGTTGTTGAAACCGCATAGACACTGGGATGGGATCATAACAAGGGATCCCTCTCTTACCGTGCACGATATATTAAAATTCATTCTCTTCTTTTTCTTCTAACATGACGCAAATTGAATCCTTCGCTATCCCCTAAGCTAAGTTGTGCAAGCGTTATTTTGGAGCCTAAACCCTTCGCTATCCCCTAAGCTAAGTTGTGCAAGCGTTAATTTGGAGCCTAAACCTTGGACCTGGTTTCTTCAAAGTGCATCCTTACTCAGTCACTGTAAACCATTTACCGCAGCCAAATTTTTCCTTTGTATAGTGCACGGTGTGATTTGTTGTTAGACCCCACAAGATTAGAACCATTTGATTCCATTAAAATAAGAAGATCGAGGGCGACGACGACACTCTTCCTGTACCATTTCAAAAAAAAAAAGAGGGGGTGAGGGGGCTTGAATTGCCGGTATGACAATTTATCAAGCGCCTTCAGTTAACATTGATAAGGGTTTCTATAACAGTAGCTTAAATTGAAGTAGTCATAAAATGCATTGCTATAAATTTAGAATCCAAATATATCTCGTAATTTCGCTTGGAATTGTTTACCTCTGAAAAATTGTAACCCTCGTTTTTACCAACTTAGTTCTTATGTAAAGGTTAATAGAGCGAGCGAAGTGATGGGATTCACGATTTGTATCAGTCGTTAAGAATTGTCATTATTCGATTTGCTTTCTGACTTCTTAATTCGAAATGATTCACAAGTATGAGATTGTAATTCTTCTGACATTTCTTGCCCTAGTAGGTAAATTTTTTTATGATGAAAATTCTAGGTCGATTTTTACTGTAAATTAATTAGCACAGCATCTAAGTGGCGGCTGGAAAACGCCGAAAGGTATCGGCTGTAAAATTCTAAATCTAGTAAAAACTCCGTAGTAAAATTCACTCGCCAGCCTATCTATTTGGGTAAGATGAGTATCCATAACAAAAGCCTGAACATACATATAGATGGCAGGGTTTTGTTGGTAAGGTATCAGCTTTTAATATTTGAGTGAACTATTACAAAGATTATAACAAAGGGCTCGAAAAAGTAATTTTGAAGTGAGGAGACTAGTGATCAACCCTGAATGTTTTGAAATGAAGAACATGTGAGAAATAAACACTTCGAACAAAAAAACAAGGTGCAAACTTGAAAAAGTAATTTTGAAGTGAGGAGACTAGTGATCAACCCTGAATGTTTTGAAATGAATAACATGTGATAAATAAACACTTCGAACAAAAAGACAAGGTGCAAACTTGTATCCGAGTAACAGTGGCGTCGAAAACAGTGGTTGATGACGTAACATGTCATTACCACGATATTTTAAAAAGCATTTCTCAGAGCACTGCAGATCGCATGTGTGTTTGTTGAGTAGAATTCCGTATATATATATATATATAACTTAGTCAAATTATGGAGTCCTTGTGTTGGTAGGTACAACCGAGTCGACGTAAAAACCATCGTGCAACGTTTAAAGCGTAGCCCGAACTCCATGTCTATTGGTGACCAAATTCTACAGGAAAAATTCGAAGGTCAAAATGATCTATTGTAAAAACAATAAACGCTGACATTTCGTCAAATGCCACGCCTGACGCGTGGTGGCTTTTTATTTTTTTAAGGCCCCGAATGAATGCACCAGGCATTGACTCTCAATCGAATTGTTTCTCTCTATATATATATCAGTTCATTTGCTGTGCTTACAAACATTTCTGGAGCGTCCGGTGTGTCTTTCATTACAAACGTGTTATTTTTTAAACGCTGCGTTACAATAAACGTGTTAGTGTTATTTTTTAAACTTTTTGAAACATGAATCGACGGGAACAGAAATGGTTTGGAGGTGGTCTGGAAGAGGTAGTATGTAAAAAAAGTGGCTAAATCACCTGGTAATTAAACGTGGTTTAGAAAATGAAACGCTCCACTTTGTAACAAAACTTTAATTGTTGTTAATCACTCAGACGTGGCAATCAGCTAGCCACCATAATAAATTTTAAATATGATCAAGTAAAAGTAAAAAAATAAACATATAAACTGATGTCTTTATAATAGTTAGGAAGTTAGTGGTTGAAATCTCAACCATTGATTTGTTGGGACTACTAAGAATATTTCATCAATATTTAATCTTGTCCATACAAAATTGATTAAGCACTAAAAACCTATTAAATGTGCCCATTGTCAATAGGTGTAAGCCTTTCGACATAATAAATGTGCCTATTGTCAATAGATGTACGCCTTTCAGCATAATTATACCAAAAGCATCTTTACTGAAAAGTTTTGCAAAAAAACGTGTCAACCATTTGACAGGTTTTTTAATACCACCATTGGTGCCCTCCATGCAGGGCACTCACCCCTATTCTGTCCGAAATCTATGCAAAGCTATTGGAGAAGGAGGACTTCGAAATCGTCTTCATCTCCGCAGATGTTGAGGAGAAATAATTCGAGAAATATCGTCGCATCATGCCCTGGCTTGCCCTGCCATTCTCAGATGAAAATACAAGGAAGAAGCTTGATCAGGCTTTTCAGGTCAATAGCATTCCATGCCTTGCTGTTATAGACAAAAAGGGCAAAGTAGTGACCACGGGGGGTGTGAAAATCATTGGATATTATGGTGTCGAGGCATATCCATTCAGTGCAAGGAGACTCAATCAACTGAGGGTCATGGAGGAGACCTTCAGGGATGCACAGACTGTAGAGTCTCTTCTGGTATCTGATGAAGGAGATTTTGTAATTTCCCATGGAGGAAGGAAGGTGGGTTTTTCTCTCTTTTTCTTTTTCTTTGCTTGCAAGTCTGGAGTTGGGTTGTTTGTTATCAGAGTGTACAGAAGGAAACTTGTATTGAATTGGGTTATTGAGCTTCAAAACCTAGAGAAGATATTATACCTATTGCATACATTGGTTCCTGTAAGAATGAAAACATGTATTGAATTGGGATTTTGAGTTTTAAAACCTAGAGAGTGAATCAGGGATAGATTGGATCCAGGAAAGTATTTGCATAAATTTAGTTTCATGTTGTTCTGATTGTCAATTGGGTCCCGCCAATAGGTTGCGATAGCTGAGCTCGTTGTGAAAATAGCGGGTTTGTATTTTTCAGCCCACTGGTGTGGTCCCTGTAAAAATTTCACTCATTAACTTGTGGAGATTTACAATGAGATTATGAAGAAACAGGTGGCCTTTGAGATTGTTTTTGTCTTAAGTGACAGAGAGGAAAAATCCTTTGAAGAGTATTATGCCAGCATGCCATGGTTGGCCCTGCCATTTGGAGACAAAATTCAAAAAAAATTGTCTCGATATTTTAAAGTTCAGGACATACCAACCTTGATTGTTTTAGGCCCATATGGTAAAACAATACAGTCAGAAGCAGTGGACCTAATTCGAGATTATGGAATCCGATATTACCCATTTACAAAGGAAATATTGGAGGAACTTCAAGCCGAAGAGAAAGCCTGACAAGAAGCACAAACCCTAGAGTCTGTCTTGGTCTCTGAAGAGCATGATTTTTTGATCAAGCATGGAGGTGCAAACGTGAGTTACTGAAAATCAGATAGCTCCAGTGTTCATATGTCACACTTCTTGAATCCCTTCATACTACCTTCAATGCAAATAAGGGTTTTGCTTACAAAATTAGGTATGTTTTAATAAATTTGGATCGAGAGCCATAGGCTTTTATGAACAAAGAGTGACCATTTAAGCGTGATTGATTATCATTATTATAAAAAATAAATGAGATGGATACAAACCCATGCAAGATTAATGTCTCATGTACAATTTTGAATTACAGAAAGAAGTGAGGGATCCTCTTTTCAAACTCTTCGTTGCTTTTTGTAGTGTACCAATTCACTACCCAGGTTCACCCAAACCTCTCAATTTACCACTTGGCTCTGATACCAATTTGTAGTGTACCAATTCACTACCCAGGTTCACCCAAACCTCTCAATTTACCATTCATTACATGGATTT
>SNQJ01S0043209.1:0-20031 GCA_010110895.2 Picea sitchensis
GGAAGTGACATAAATGGTATAAATAAACATCATTATACATTCATTTGATACAAGTCGAATTTCAGAGGGAAGAAGAAGTAAAAGAAGGCCGGATTTCAAGGGAGGATGAAGTCTTTTGGTGATGTGTTCTAAGTATCAACATTTCTCAAAATGATTCTCTAGTCGCTCAGAATCATCATTTGAAAATGATGACTCGGCACAGTAAAAACAGACTCTTCTTCACTTTCAGTGGCTCATTTGCCCTTGAAAATTTGATTTAGTTGTCGAAGGCCCTGATTTTTGGCAGCTCATGACACTAAAATTACCATTTAGTCGTCGAAAGCT
This sequence comes from Picea sitchensis, assembly GCA_010110895.2. NCBI lineage: Eukaryota > Viridiplantae > Streptophyta > Pinopsida > Pinales > Pinaceae > Picea > Picea sitchensis. The sequence continues at coordinate 325 of SNQJ01S0043209.1, forward strand.
AAAATTTACTTTTGGTCTATTTTATGAGGTGAAATCCTCATTTTATTGAATTGATATGATTATAAGCCTTTCTCAAAGACTTCATGACTTTCAAACCTAAAAATAAATCTTCTACCTAATGCTCCTCTTATCATGTGATTTGGAAATAATTTTCAAGTCATTTTGTATCGCTAACATCTGGCCCCAACTGGGATGGATACCTCCCTGTGAGGTTTCCAAGAACCACAGATCTAATTCCTTTTCTGGAAAAATAAAAATTGAACTTAATGCCTAGTATTCCATTGGGCATGGAGTCAGTATTTCATTGGGCATGGAGTCATCCATTCACCTCTTTCTGAAAATATTCCATGACCTATATAGATGATGTCTATAAATATTCAAGGATGCCTTTATTCACACAAAATAACTGATACATTTGCTGCAAAATGAAGAAATGAAATGCTCGGGCAACGAGCTTATTTCCTACCCTACTCTACTCTAACTAGTTCTGCAATTGGTTAAGTGAACGTTGATTTCCATAGCAGCCATCCAAGCAGCTTTAATAATAAAATATTCTCATCTTTCTAACTGATCAATAGATGATATTTGAAATGTAACAACAGCGACAAAAAGTCATTTACAAAACTAAACTCAACAGGAAACATGTGCAAGCCAAAGAAGTCTGAAACTTTCAAGTTTTCTGAAATGTATGATTCAATCAAGACTGTCACTGAATCTTTCAAATAGATATCAAAAACATATTGGTCTTTGGGAAATAGTTGCACATGTATGGTAGCTTCTCTACTGGAAGATTGATGATCTTCTTGTTTTCTTGTGATCAGAGATTGATCATCAATCATTGTAACTTCCTCCTCAAACAAATGCACAAAAGATGATGATAGAACAATTTTTACATCATATGAATTTTCATCAGCTAAAAACATGTAGTTGTATGTACAATCATTGGTTACCATAGGCTCTTCCTGATTTGCAAACTGGTCATAAAATTCAAACTCATACCTATCTCTGGAGTACTCTGCACATACTGAAGAATCTGATTCTGAATTTGAAATATACTCACCTTCGGGTTGTTGTTCTATATTTGTTTCATACTCACTTCTTTCTTGCCCTAAAATGTATTGACATTCTGCTGACTCAAGTAGGTGAAGATTTTCAAACTCAGCCTGCTCTTGAATCCTCCTGGAAACAGTGATGTTCTCCTCCACCTCTAAAGCGCTTTCAAACAAACTTCTTAACGATGAAGACTTATTTTCTAGTAGAAGAAGGACAAGTTCTGGATATAACCCCATAACATAATGAATCATGGCATCTTTTTCTGTAGGCCGAATTTCTAAAGTCATACCATGGTAAATGCTATAAAATATTCGATTGAAAGCAAGCAAGGTTTTATTTTGTTCTTTCTTCAAAGCATAGAAATCAACAAGATATAAATCTAGTGATTTGTGATCACCCCAATACTTCATAAAAACATTGGAGAACTAGATCCAAGAACCAATAGAATCATCTCTCAAACCCTTAAACCATACAACAACATCTCTGATCAAAGATTTAGAAAAATACCTCATGATCACATCTTCATAAACAATTTGAAAATGATCAACAAAATCCAAAAAGGATTCCAAGTGTATTTCAGCTGAAGCTTGATTCTCTCCGAAAAACCAAGGGAGCTATTCATAATAGCCATCAGGATAAGGAGGAAGAAGAAGGGGAAGATTTAAAGGCTTGAACATCTTCATTTGGATCTTAACTTGAAAGGTTGTGGATTGATCATGAGAGATGGTAAGTTGTTGACAAGGTTCAGAAATTATGGCAAGAGGGGCTGAGATCTGAAATGGTTTTGAAACAATTTCTATATTTTCAAGGTCACATGGTTGATCAGATTCAAAAGGAAATGAAATACTATGGTCATATTTTTGAACAGGACGAGGCAAAAAGACTTAATCAACCTCTACAATGCAAGTAGGATGCAAATATTCTTATAAAGATGGATATATGAAAGAAGGTTGATAATCATCATAATATACAAAACAAAGTGTAATTATTTTAACATGTGAAGGGAAAGATATGAAGGAGCTAATAAATAACAACAACAGTTCATGAAGAAAACTAATAAACTGATACCTGGATCTTGATTTCCGCCTCTTCATATTTTATCAACTGGATCCTCCCCAATGGAGTATTTAATGTGGAGTCATCGGGCAAATGATTACATCTGAATTTTATGTTTGTCTCTTGTCTTCCATCAAGAAACAAATCTATGTCGTTCTCCCAGGGAAACTTTACTTTCACTTTCGTTCCCCGGCAACGACGCCATTTTGTTATCACTCCAAGAAATCACTCCCTGACTGTAGAAGGGTGTAAGATTGGTAACTTTAAGTATAATTGATTTTATGTGTTTATTGGATCAAATGGGATAACTTAACCAATTGGTTTGCTCGTAAGACACTTAAATATATATAACCAAGTATGACAATGCTTTCAAGAGTTAAAAATCAGATGAATAACTAAACTTGGTGGGTGAAGAAGACTATATTTATCAACCAGACCATATACATGATGGGATGAATACAAATAGTACAGATTACTATTCAATCAGTTTATGAATTGACAAGGTGAGATGACAGTCACCAGCAATTAGACAAACTTAAATAGAAAAAGTAATCTGATCATAAGCACAAAAAGTATAAGAGAATGGAAATTTGATAGTAACAGAGAAAGAAGCTTGTGTATTTGTATTATATCCAAAAAGTGTCTATTACAAAACAATATAGTGTAGTCTCCCAGAATCCCCTTATCATCTACAGAATCATAGGCTTTATAGCCTTTACAAATTAGTTCAGGATCCTATAAAATTGGATATTCCATCCCTTTAATAGAGCAAAATCAAATAATATGATATATAGGATCTAATCCTAAAATGAGGGTAAAACCCTTATCAAGTCATCTTCTACAAACTTCGACAGCTCCAACGGGTCTTCATAAGATGATGTATCAAGTCAAAATTCCACTTGGTCAAAAATACAGTTTTTGCCAAAAATAGGCAGCATACTTGGTTTTTTTCTCCTCCCTGATGCCTCAAAAACTGGAACACAAAGGTGATTTGGATGCCTTTAATTATTATCTTGGAATAGAAACCCCCTTTGTGCCATTTGGAACGAAAAAATGGAGATCTGTGCAAAAAGAAGCTCGATCTACTAGTCCCTGTGCTTCTGTCAGCTTACATGCCTGAAACAAAGTAGGATAAGTTGTCGAAAGTCTAGGGATTCGACAGCTAACAATACCTTTGTGAATCTTGATAAGCTGCCGAAAATTTTGGAAATATTCCTCTCAAATATTCACCTATATCTCTCAAATAAAACATATTTTGGAAAACGGATAGAGTTTTTTGAATATTGGTTTGTTGTGAGGAAAAACCTCTCTCAGTTATTGGATATTCGTTTTCATTTGCCCGAGATCTTCATTTCAAAAACATGTGTCAAACAGGGAAATTCTAAGATCCGAAAATTAGGGATTATAGATGAATTTGATTCTCCCAATATATGACACCTGTAGGAAAATTGAGAGAGGTTATTGTTCTTTGAGGTGTTATTAACAAATTCCTCCACCTGTTTCTCAAAATGATTCTCCAGTCGCTCAGAATCATCATTTGAAAATGATGACTCAGCATAGTAAAAATAGACTCTTCTGCACTTTTGGTGGCTCATTTGCCCTTGAAAATCTGATTTAGCTGCCGAAAGCCCTGACTTTTGCCAGCTCACAACACTATAAAATTACCATTTAGCCGCCGAAAGATAAAATTTACTTTTGGTCTACTTTATGAGGTGAAATCCTCATTTTATTGAATTGATATGATTATAAGCCTTTCTCAAAGACTTCATCACTTTCAAACCTAAAAATAAATCTTCTACCTAATGCTCCTCTTATCATGTGATTTGGAAATAATTTTCAAGTCATTTTTTATCGCTAACATAGTGGATATTTGATAGTTGACTGGAATATTCGACTAAGTGTTCGACTAAGCACTCAACCACTCAATCAAATCAACTAGAGTAGTTAACTGGTGCACGGGTCAAGGAATAATTCAAAGAATTCATTACATGACCTGGCCAATCAAAGAGGACCATCTCTTATTTATTTAAAGGCAATTAGTTACACCTGGTACTATATATAGATGATCATATGGATCGATCTATCATTGAATTTTTTGGATCCTTTTGTTCCCTATTGTATTTTGAGCTATGCTCACTTACACTTAAGTGTTATAATGGTGTATTTAGACACCATATTTTATTGGAATGTTTAGCTCCTTGATCTATCTAATTCCTTGATTTTCCAATAATTGTCAATTCATTGCATGGGGAGTGTCCTCACATAATAAAGCATCAAATCTATCCCAATGTCTTAGACCACTCTTAAATGCATGAAGGAAACGATGCCCATGTTGGAAGCTAAATGATGTCATGACAGATGATGCATTAGCATAAATTCAAGCATTGAGATTAGACAAATATTCTAAATGTTGTGGATGTATGAACTATCATTAATACTTTGACCCGTAAACTTTTTTTGTTACTATATTAATGATGAAAATGTTTGGTTGTCTAATTTTAATCATGTACAATCAATTCAAGAACAATATCATTTTTTGTTGTAGATGATTTTTTGGTTGTCACATCCTCCTTCTCATTTGTCATGTCCATTGCGCTTGGTCGAAGAATGCATTTCAATTAGAATATTCTCCTAAAAGAGCCACAAAATTATCTCACATTCTAGGTTAGATAATGCAGTGTTGTCTTGATCATGATGTTGTTATTGAGGTATTGAAAACATTTTTTTCAAAAAAAATTGGTGAAGTTAAGTTTTTGGATACTTCAAAAAAAATTGTTTAGAGCAGGATAAGATTTGTAAGTTACTTATTATGATGTTTTAGATTACTCTCTCCTACATATATAGGTCACTTTAATTTATTTTTAATTGCTTATCACTTTCACTTAATCTATTAATGAATAGTTATATTTTTTTCATCAAATGTGTAGGTAAAATGCTATTGAGACATTCCTCATGCTAATAAAGAGTCCAATGGTGTAATTGAATCATACCATAACTTCTTAAAGACCAAGTTATTAAATTACTGAAGGAATAATTTTTCTAGGAGAATTGATTGGTTGATTTTCTCCTTGTTGAAGAGGGTGGAACCATTTTTTGTGCATCAAAACGTTTTGGAGGAATCTAGATTTCTAACAAACTGGTAGAAGGAGAGGTATCTTGAGATAGCATTAGATAAATCTAGGAGAATTCTTACAAGTGATCTTAGTCTTCATGACATTGTTGAAGGTTCATCCATGGTTATTAACTAGATAGATAATAGAAAATATTACATTATATCAACATCTACTCCAAATATTTTAGAATGTGATTGCTTAGGGGCATTGTGAGGAAACACATACACACATGTTTTTAAATCTAGTGTTATATATGGAATAGACAGTGAATTATCTTAATAAGATGGTATATAGGAAGAAATATTGGATGAGCCTATGGAAGAACAAGCCACTTATACGGCTCATACCAATGATGCAACAAATGATTCTAATGGGAACAATGAGAATGCTCATGAAGAAAGAGATGAGGACAAAGTTGTAGAAAGAGACAGTGGCAATGCACCTTATCAAGGAAACAATAATTGTGAATTGATTATATAGGAGATATTGTAGAAGTTAAAATATTTATAGATGATGCTTCGTTATCTTATGAAAATTCTCCATTAAATTTTATTATAATATGTTATTGGATTTGAATATCAATTCAATTTTTTTATATGATTCATTTGCTTTAAAATTTTATACATTGCAATTAGCAAGTTACAATTGATCATTCACCATGGGAACAACATAAATGTTTAGAAATGAATGAGTTTTTGAGTATATTTTTTTTATTGAATTTAATAATAAATTTTTAATGGACTTCAACTTCACCAATTACCCACAAGCATTTGATGGATCTCTAAGATGAAAGTGAAGATGGATTAGCCCTACCTTTAGGCTTCAACAAAGGGATTGAAAATCTCTAACAGGGGACTTGAATATGAATGTTGAATAATATATGCCATATGAATTTTCCAAGTCTAGCCAATGTGGGAGGACAGTAGTTGCATCCATTCCAAATCTACAACATGGGATGAGAAAATTCACATCCATGCCAAAATGGAGCAATCAAGAACATTTTCATCTTATTTTATTATAATATGTTATTGGATTTGAATATCAATTCAATTTCATATGATTCATTTGCTTTAAAATTTTATACATTGCAATTAGCAAGTTACAATTGATCATTCACCATGGGAACAACATAAATGTTTAGAAATGAATGAGTTTTTGAGTATATTTTTTATTGAATTTAATAATAAATTTTAATGGACTTCAACTTCACCAATTACCCACAAGCATTTGATGGATCTCTAAGATGAAAGTGAAGATGGATTAGCCCTACCTTTAGGCTTCAACAAAGGGATTGAAAATCTCTAACAGGGGACTTGAATATGAATGTTGAATAATATATGCCATATGAATTTTCCAAGTCTAGCCAATGTGGGAGGACAGTAGTTGCATCCATTCCAAATCTACAACATGGGATGAGAAAATTCACATCCATGCCAAAATGGAGCAATCAAGAACATTTTCATCTTTATTTGAATCAGTTTGGTTCAATGATAAATAACTGATGTGTGTGTGTGTGTGTGTGTGTGTGTGTGTGTGTGTGTGTGTGTACAAGGGCTACAAGCATCGCTATCGTGTGTGTGTGGGGTGGTGTTATACCTTTAATTTTAAAGTCTATTTTTGTAATTTACTTGGGGAGGATAATTAATGTAATATTAGGTACCTAATGGGGGTAATCGTAATGTGATAATAATCATGGAATGAGGAGCACTAGGTAGTTAGATGGTAATAGATGTAATAATGAGGGTTAATTGACATATACCACTAGAAATACTCATGAGAGAGTATATAGACACACGAGTATCATTGTATTAGGGATATATTGTATATTGTATTGTAACAAGAACGGCTTGTGGAGTGATTCCTTCCATAAGGATTTGATGGGGTTACCCTATCTTAAGGGTTTTCTCTATATTCTCAGTGTTGAGTATTTGTGTGGATGCACTTGTTATTTTGAATTTTAAGGGTTTTATCTTATATTTACTATGGTTTAATCCAAGTGGTATCAAATCCCTTTCCTAGGAAAAAGGGGAAGAAAAATGCTCCAAAAATGAAAGTTCTCGGAATCGGATGAAACCAATTCCATTACGACCGGCTCGTCGCATTGATTTTGGCCATATATTTACTTTCCCAAACAGGCGTTGTATGCGAAATTTATCGCATGCTGATCGTTTTCCCAAACAGCGAAAAAGTCAACAATCAAAACTGGCAAAAAGTCAATGCTGGCGTCAGCATGACATCACCATGTTGATGTAAGCATATTGACATGTGGCAGGACAGTAGTGGGGTGACTGGATAGTGAGAGGGACCAATGGCATGTTGACATGTGGCATTGTCGAGGACCAATGAAAGGGTGCCACGTGGCCTAGACATGGGTTTCCACGTGGCACCTCGTCACTAGTTGAGTGGGAAAATTTGTATTGGAGTTCATGGGGTTAGATCCCATGATCTATGACCAAACACAATGCTTTGGGAAAGGACAAAACACCAACGCGCCATATTGTTTCTTATTAATTGAAACCCACTTTAATTTAAATAAAGTGTATGTAATAAAAATTGTGGAATGGGCTCAGGCCTAGCCCCAACCCTCGGGCACCCATACTACCATATGACTCAGGTTTAAATGTGTGCACGGGGAGTGGATAAGCCCTAGCCCATGGATCTTGGGTTGTTTCCCACAGGACCGGAACTAAATCTTAAAGGGGCGCGTGAAGGTTACTTGTTTTATATCTTGGTCCCATGTATCTGCCACGAATCCAGGAGCTAGCACAATTTTTGGGGCCAGCGCTTAGCCTTTTGGGCTAGCGCTTGGCCATATTAAGATGTATGTGACCGTGAATTGGGGGCGCACACCAGTTTAAGGAGCTTATCCCCAAATCTTTTCATAAAGTGGGTTTTATTTTATGGTTTGGGTTTTTTTTATGATTTTTAGGCTTGTTATTGAAGATTTTGGCCATTATTGGGAGATATTGGGCCCTTTTTTAGGCTAGATCTTGGGAGGAAGTTGGGAGATGATAACCAACCCCATATCTATATAAACCAGGCCTATTTGAGGCCATGGGGGATAGTCAGAGCAGAGTTATGTTGAAGGAAAGCCAAGCCAAAGCCATTTTTATGCAGGGAAGTTGTTGAGGAGGAGACCTTTGTGGGCCATTTCTGGGAGCTCTGGTCATCCGTTTTGAGTGTTGTTTCTTCCATTGGGTTCTAGAGATCTGGAAGAAAAATACCAGATTAGTCTTGTATCCTAATGGCACTGTTGTGATGCACTTGTTGAGCTTTGAACATAAATAAATAAGCCTCCCCCACTGAGACAAAGGCCAGGAGACGTAGGCAATTTTGTGTCGAACTCCGTTATCACTTCTCTTGTTATGGTTTGTTGTTCTTCATGCTTATGTACATATCTGTATATTGTATTATGGCCACTATATTTCTTCATTAAATTCGTCTTCTTTGATTCAACTTCATAAATGGTTAATTAACACATGCAATTAATAACTCAACCATAGTCATTAAAAGATATTTTTGGATCATTGTAGTAAGATCGCAAGATTCCATCTAAATAACATGAAAAGGTATTTTTAGACATGTGGTCTCATGCCATAAAGACGGATACAAAAAACACTATGGGTTTATTTTCATGGGACAACTTCCATTATAGGTTCATGAATGTCTTCAAAAGTATGAGGTCGTTATCTCTATAAACCCTAGCAGCAAGCATAATTTGATCAATCTTGACTAGGCTAAAATATCGCAGGTCCTCACAAGCATATATGGAATGCAAAGGTTAAGGGTGGGAATGTGCAAATTTTTAAATATTTGTATATTACAATGGATAAATATGGTTTTCATTCATATTTTATGTTCTAGATATGGATGATGTGGACATTATTCTTTGACATCCTTAGATGGACTCATTAGGGACATTTAATATCAATGTGAAGTTACAGTAAAAGAAAAATTAAAAACAATTGTAAGTTGTTTCTCTTATTATAAAATATGGCCCAAGGAAACACATTAATAATTCCTTCCAAAGAAACTAATTATGGAACCTATAGACATGTTAGATGAATTATTACATTTCTATTGTTATATCAATCTTTCCCTTATTGGTCTACTAGGCCCTTTCATGGTCAGCCAAACCCTTTAATTGTAATTGCACCCTTTGTCTCCTATATATACCAAGGTGAACTAGTTTTAGATATAATCTCATCTCGGGAATTTGTTATATTGTAAAAATAGGTTTCCCCCTTGAAGAGGCTTCTCATTCATTCTTCTCTCTAATTCTCAAGGCATGGATTTGCTTCTCTTTCTATTTTTTCACTATTTGGGTGTTTGGTGCATAGCATTTGGTTTCAGAGCATACAATCCATGGGTTTGGCTCCTTCAAATGAGTCATCCTAGTATTTTTTCTATAAAAAAATTTGGGATGTTTCAAATAGTGAAATTGTTGGAATCCTGGGAAGACATAGTGAAGTACCTATGGTAAAAAAATTAGGTTTTGGTTCACTGTTCTTTTGGAAATATAGGTTGTGGAAATTAGGGGTTTTAACTCATCCTAAAACTAGTCTCAAATAGGTGTTCTTGGTAAAATAGTCATATCTAAAGCTATAAAATTCCAAATGGAGTGCCACTAGTTCCATTAAAAAGAAGACAAATCATGGTATCTCAGGTCCAAATTTAAAAATTATATCTAAAAATTGGGCATGTGGTAGGAAATACAAGTTCTTCTCTCCTAAAACTTTTTCTCTCATTTTTCCACTTTCTCAAGAGGAATGCTATTTATAGCATGTCTATTTATAGCCCTTCCTAGACCTAGCCTAACCACCATGCCTATCTTGATTGCCTTACCTAGACTTAATATTCTTGATAATGTCTATTTTTGGCATTTTCTATTTTTCGCAGGTGACCAAACCCTAGTAGTCTATTTTTGGAATTTTCTATTTTTAGCAGGTTTGTCATGTAGTATCCACTTTGAAGTGACTGGGTAGTGATTGGACAAGTGAAATGGAACCTAATGTGCACTTTTTATATCTATTAATAACCTCCTAAGGTAGTGTGCATTACCCATATTATTCTTGGAGTTAACATATTTCACGTATTTACCTATTTTAGTGACTTTCCATATTTATGAAATTCTCTCTCGGTTAGGAATTTAGTTCCATTTTTGGACTCTAGTCTTATTCTAGGAGAGTTTTTCTATTGTGGAATTCATGTTGACTTCATGTAGAGTTCTCACTTGAGTTCACACCTATTCATTTTTTCTTTATTATTAGCAAATTTTGACCTTAGTTAATTGTTGCAATTGGGAGTGGTAGTTTTTTTTACTTGAGAATGCACATGGAAACCCTAACCTAGTGTGCATTACTCCTATTGTGGAGAATTCTACATATTCTACTCATGATCAATGATTAATAAAATGTGATTCGATATGGTTTATTAGTCTCCTATGTGTGAAGATTGATTATGTTTTTCTCTCTCCTCTCTTTCTTTTGCAATTAACTAGTTTAGTATTTCCTACTCACAATTAGATCTTGGAATGTGGTTTAATCCTAAATGGTATCAAAGAACTTATTATGAGGGAGTATTCACTTTTTTTTCAATTTTATAGATCATATTGGACATCCCACAGAGAACTATGGATCAACCATATTCTTCAGTGATCTTGACACCCTTCAACTACTTTGAGTGGAAGCCCAAGATAGAGATTCTACTCTGTAGCAAGGGTTTATATAGGGTCTCCATGAATACCGAGGTCAAGCCTAATTCAGTCATAGAGAAAGAAAAATAATTCTACAAAATGGATGAATCCTATGAGATGTTTTACATGAGCATCTCTCTGGATTGCCTCTTCCATGTCAATAATTGTGAGACTCCTAATGATGTTTGGACGAGGATGAAGGATTTGCTAGGAAGGAAAGACAACCTAAGAGGTTATAATCTAGAGAATTATATACATGCATTAAATCCAAATGATTTCAAGACCCTACATGACTAATTCTATAAGTTTAAAACTTTTCTTTCGCATGCTAGGGCTTGTGGAATTGATAATAAAGATGAACACTTAATCTTTTCAATTCTAACCAAGCTAGGACCAGAGTATTTTGACTACACTTATTCTTTTCATACTACAAGGTTAGATATGGTATCTACATGAAAGATTACATCCCTAAATTAGTCCATGGAGAAACTTATCGATGAGCAGACAAAGCTCATCCAAATAGGGGCACTCAAGAGTTCAAAACCCCATGCGCTTACAACTCAAGGAAGTTTAAAGAATACTAAGAAGAAGAACAAGGGTAAGAAGGACCAAGAGAAGAAGAATGAAGTTAAACAAAAATCCATAGATGAGAGTTCCAATTCCAAGGCATCAAAGAGCAATAAGGAGAAGGTGTTCATGTTGTAACAGTGGGTTCCATCTTGAGAGTTCTTGCATGAAAAAGACCATAGATCTCATGCCACAATCACTTGAGAAACATCACCTTGAGGATTGTATTCTGGATAATGCAAAGAAGAATCCATCAAACAATCCATAATCGAAAAGAGGTACTGGTCATGCATTACTTGTTATTTCATCTTCTTCTAATACTTGGGTGCTTGATTCAAGGGCTACCCATAACATGACCTCATCGGGTAGACTTTTCTCATACTTCGAGACTTGTTCCGGACCACCAATATTCATGGGAGATGATTCTCCTGCTAAGCGGTGTGGTAGGGGTAGAGTTGATATAGACCATGGATGCTTCTAGGATGTACTTCATGTTATGAAGATTTCAATGAATCTCCTCTTCATATTTCAAATCACTTGTTCTGGTTCAAGGAAGAAGGTGGAGTTCACTCCGGACTCAGTTAATATTTATGACTTGACAGATGGTTCAAAAATTGGTGAGGTTAATCACCTTTCCAGGTTGTACACCTTCTCTCACTTTACTCATAAATCTGATTACATAACTCTTCTAGAACATCCTAATAAAGAGTTCAGTTTGTGGTATGAGAGGTTCGGGCATCTGAATTTTAAATATTTATATCAACTTAGTAAAGGTGGAATGGTAGATGGATTACCCCACATTCAATACACAGATGGAGTATTCCAGGGATACATACTAGGAAAACATCCCGAGAAGAAGTTAAACACAAGTAAAGCATGGATGACATCATCACTTCTAGAGTTGGTTCATAGTGAAATTACAAGTCCTTTCCCACTCCCATCGATCAATAAAGATAAGTATGTTCTTAATTTCATTAATGATTTTTCCAGATATACATGAGTCTACTTTATCAAGTTAAAATCTGAGGTCTTTGAGTGTCTTAAAGAATTCAAGCATCTAGTTGAGATCCAAATAGGGAAAAGGATTAAGAAGATTTGTACAGATAATGGAGGAGAGTATGTGAATAAGGATGTTGATCATCTTTGTTCAAAAGTTGGTATAGATTTTCAACACACAATTCCATATACTCCATAGTAGAATGGGGCACCATAGAGAAAGAATGTGACATTGAAAGAGATGGCCAACAGTGTGTTGCAAGCTAGAGCACTACCTCCAAAGTTATGGGATGAAGCTACTAACTATGAAACCTATATTCAGAATAGATTTCTTGATAAATCGGTTAAGGGAGTCACTTCATATGAGGCTTGGAGCTGGAAGAAACCAAAATTCACTCACTTCAGAATTTTTGGTTCCTATGCATGGGCTAGGATACCTTCTGATAAGAGGAAAGCTATGGAAGCTCAGAGTAAGGAGTGTATTTAATCTAGATTATTTTGAGAACAATATGAAGGTGGAAATATAACAAATATATAACAAGTAAATACACAGAGATATGGAATGGAACACAGTAATACAATGAAACTCAGATTTTATTAATGACTATCTAAAAATAAAAAAGACTGTAAAATGCAAAAGCACACAAGCTAGCTAGGTTGGTGGTAGCTTATCTCTGAGAAGAGATGTGTCAGCTACGCTCATTCGCAATAATTTTATTACAATGAGGCTCCAAAGGCATTTTTAATATAAATCATAATTGGGAAAAACCTAACCCCGAGAGATGAAACGCCAAAAGGTTTGTGGGCCCCGATGGGGGTAGTTGATACTCAACTTTCTAAGGGTGTAACATTTGCATACGATCTTTGGTTTGGGCACTCGATACATCATTAGAAAGGTATAGATGAGGAGTACACATTCTAGTCATCCCACACCATGCCTTTGGCTATCTTCTAATTGTTTTCATTCCCATAAAACGTTGTTTAAGGCCTCAAAATGGCCCCAAAAGTTTAGGACCCGAAAAAGTGTAGAAAAACTACCAAAATGGAAAACTATGCTTTGAGCCAATGGAATAGGTGCATGGAAAGTAATCTCCACCTGGATCATTCTTCTCCCCTTAGGAATCAATGGTCTCCATTGGGTCAACTTCCTCCATTAAATGGGGAAACTTCTATTAAATTTGACTCCTGGTGAGCTACTTACCCTGATGAAGAAATTGCCATGCTTTAACGACCCAATAGCATTGGATGGTCTAGTTACGGGTGTCCTTGGTATTGGTGTCAATGATGTGATCAATTGTTTCATGTTTGATGCATTCAGGAGTGAGTTTTGTAGGGGAAAATTGCTTGGCCGCATCTAAAGTGTCTAGGAGAGGTGGAAAATACCATCGAAGTAGTTCCACATTAAATATATGGTGCAAGCCAAGGAAAGGAGGAACACTTAATTCAATAGAATTCTCACCCACCGCCTGGTGATGGTTTAAGTATCGTATCAGAGTGGGCGTAGCTTACGATGGGTTCCTATGAGGCGCTCTTTCTGTAAATGCAACCACACCTTATCTCCCATCTGAAACTTGTGTGGTACTCGATGTTGATTATGGTGTTGCTTGTACTTGGCATTGGATTTCTGCATAATATCGTGAACTTGTTGTTGGATGTGTTGGATGCACTCAACAAATTTGGCTTCCCAATCAACCTTGGTCTGAGCATGAGAGGACTCTTCATGTGCAGTTGCAATGGGGAAATCTACGTCAATGGGGGATAGTGATTGGAAACCCAAGCACACCTAAAAAGGGTTATGGCCAATAAAGTCGTGGAGGGATTTGTTGTAGCTATGTTGAACATAAGGAAGGATTTCATCCCTTGTGTGTGGATGTTTGGAATTGTACATCCTCAGGATATGGAAAATAATCATGTTGACTACCTCTATTTTTCCATCAGTCTGTGGGTGGAAGGCAGACGACTTGGTTAGCATGGTGTCCATCATCAACCGTAGGTTAAACCAAAAATTGCTCATGAATCCATTGTCTCGATCAAAGATAATAGTGAATGGTAGCCCAAAATGAACCCAAACATGTGTAAAGAAGAGCTTGGTTCTGGCCTCGATTGTGATACTCTTCTTGCAGGGTGCCAAAACTTCCATCTTATAGAAACGATTAACAACCATGAAGACATAGTCAGTTTCATTCTTGGTTGAAGGAAGATCAGACATGCAGTCCATGGAGATGGACTCTCAATGCCTATCCAGAGTAGTAAGAGGGGTGTATAGCCCATGTTTCTTGATGGTGGGCTTGGAAATGGTGTAGGTAGTGTAGGATCTGATGTACTTGCGGACATCGTGTCAAAGATTCAGCCAACAAAAATTATTTTGCAGTACTTCCATTGTTTTCTCTACACCAAAATGTCCCATTTCTCAGATGTAATGAGATTCCCAGATCAGCTTTGCATGCTCACTTGAAGGAACACAAAGATGACTCAGATGCCATAGTAATCCATCATGGAGATGAAAGTATGGAACTGTTTTTCCTGTGTTCAATGTCTAATAGGAAGTAGAAAATTCAAATTCATTATTGTATAATTGTGGCCATCCGGATGTCTCATGTCCACAGGAGTTTAGAATTGTGATTAGTGCTGCCATTGGGGGTTGATTAAGGAAATTTGCGACATGGTTGGTGCTACCCTTCTTGTACTTGATATTCAAGTAGAATTTTTGCAGGTACTTGGACCACTTCCGATAGCGGTCATTCTCTAACTCTCCTTGTGTTTGCATGAATTCTAGAGGCTTGTGATCAGTTTGGATGATCATTTCCTTCCCCAAAATGTAATGCTTCCACTGTCGACATGCTTGCACAATGGAGTACATCTCTTTTTCGTAGGTGGGGTATCTGTGAACAATATTAGATAGATTTTCTCTATGATAGGCTACTAGATTCCCATGTTGAGTGAGGAATGCACCGATAGCATAATATGAATCATTTGTCTCAATATCAAATGGCTATTACAGGTCTGGAAGAATAAGGACGGGTGTCAAGTAGAGGAAATATTTCAAATCCTCGAATGCTTTATGTTGGGGCGCAGACCACACAAACTTGTCCTTTTCTCCACCCTTGGTCACTTGGCTTAGGGCCTAAGAAATATGAGAGAACTCCAACACAAACCGACGGTAGACGTTGGTGAGACCCAAGAAGCTACAGAGCTCGGTCATTGTCTTCGGGGCCAGCTAATCATGGATGACTTGGATCTTGGCTAAATCCACATGTACACCCTGCTCATCCACGATGTATCCCAAATATTGGATTCTTTGCATGTCGAAGGAACATTTATCCAAATTGACATATAACTTGTGTTGTTGTAGGGTGCCCAAGACATGTTGAATATGCTCCAAATGTTCCTCCCAGATTTTGTTGAAGATGAGGATGTCATCCAAATATACAACCACAAAGGAGTTTTTGAATGGCCATAATATATCATCCATCATTTGCATGAGTGTGGTCGGGAAATTATTCAAGACAAAAATCTTGACCAACCACTCAAAGAGACATTCTTTATACTTGAATTTCATCTTCCACACATCAATTTGCTCAATCTATACCTGGTGGTAGCCCGACTTCAAATCAATATTACTAAAAAACTTGGCTCCCTTGAGTTGATCGAGAAGATCATCAATATGAGGAATTGGGTATCGATTCTTGACTGTGATTTTGTTCAGGGATCTATGATCAATACAAATTCTCCATGTCCTGTCCTTCTTTTGTACCAGAACAATTGGGCTCCCGCAAGGTGAGGAGCTTGGTCTGATGTGGCCCTTCAGAATTAGCTCTTGGATCTGGCATTTGATTTCTTCATTCTCCATAAGAGAACGCCTATACGTAGGGTCATTAGGCAGAGGAGCATTGGGTGTCATATCAATTGAGTGCTTTACCTGATAGTGCATAGGAACCCCAGTAAGAAAGGTGAATATGTCTTTGTATTCCTCTACTATCTTGTCCACCTATCGTTGTTGTGCAGAGAGACCTGATGCATAGGTTTCAATGATTATAGTGACCTTTTGTTCACCTTTAAATTGAACCATAAATACAAAAAACCTCTCAATATGAGAGACCACATTTATGCACTTCTTCGCTTTGCAGAGATCAAAGAGACTGCAACCTTTAGGGTTTCCTCTAGTACCCTATAGAGTTGATCTCCCAAATTAATAATGAAACTATGGGGCCTAGATTCATAAACATCATGACGCTTCCACATATATTGTTTTCCTAACAAAACATCAAAACATTCAAGGGGGGGAACATCACATAATACCTTGTCTTTTAAGGGTTTGATTTCATAGTGCAGGAAACATTGTTGGTTGACGCGGATGTCTCACCCCTGGATGAGCCAACCGATGGTGTATGGTTAAGGATGCAATGTCATTGTTAAGTTCAAACTCTTGAAAACCTCTATTGAGATCAGGTTCTTCTAAATACCACTATCAATAATGAAATTGAGTGGGGTCCCATTCACCCACATCCAGTTCCTCTAGTTGGAATTTTTGGTAGAAATTGTGACATTAGGTTCTGCATCAATGATCTGCTTTCCCTTTTTTGGTTCTGAATTAGACTCTGAGTTAGCATCTGACCCTGGGGGTTTTTTCTCAGCTATAAATGATGACGCAGTCGTTCCACCCAGGCATGTCTGCTCACAGGACCTCCTCTTTCCACGGCCCGAAGAACTGAAAAGCTCTTCTAATTCCCTATCGAGAATTTTCCTCACCCACGGCAGCTCTCCAAAAGATCTCCCTTAACGATCAGGAAATCGGACTTCACAGTTTCGTGAGTCATGTGGTCGAGTGTTTTTGGATTCTCAAAACCCCGAACCCTGATGCAAGTCAACGCTGACCTTTCGCATCCCTATCGGAGTTTCTCCTGTCGGGATTTCGGCACTCGCGATGCTCAAACACTTCGCTTTACCAAACCCCGAACCCTGATACGCTCCCCTGATGCCTTAGCCTCCTGGGATAAGCATTTTGTCCACGTGACTTCTCCTCATATGACCGCAGTCATATTCCTCATCGGGGTTTCCCAGTTCGCGATTCCAAAATACACAAACAACTTGTCACCAGGATCCCCGATATCCCGATGACTCAAACGTCGATAGACGACTTCCTTGTCAGGACCTCGGACTTCGTGGGATCGCGAATCCTAATACCAATGTTTTCGGGACTTACCTTTTCCTGAACCTCGACACGGTACGCCACATGTCCTCCACTAATTCCATTCTGGCCCCACACTGATAGCCTATTGGGAAATCACGTTTCGGAGTTTCGCGATTCCTGTCGCTATGCTTCCCAAGAATCACGAATCGTTGATTCTCGATGCACGTGAGGGTTGACTCTTCCATGTCACTATCCCCTCGTCAAATTTTTGGACATCACAAGATCGTGATTCCTGGTGCAACGTTTTCTTTGTACTCAGGAAACCCGATACGTTGATTCCCGACTTCTCTCTGATCTTTTGACGCGTGTCCGCCCTGAGATCCATGGCTAGGACTTCCTCTTGGGGTTTCAAGACTTGAAAGGTCTCGAGTTTCTTGACTTCTAAAACCCTGATGCCTCAATATCCCGATGCCTCTCCGGGACTTTCCTCTGCTCACTAGGACTTAACCCTTGTGCAACTTCTGCCTGATCGAACAACTGACGGGCAACCCAACAATGATCCTACGGCTCACGATCCTCCTGAGCTTAACCCTATGGTGTGACCGTAACCTCTTCGCTCCTTTGATCAATCCAATGGCTGATGGGATTTTTCAAATCTTCTCCACGAGATCCTAACCGTCTATCTTCCTCTTGGGTGCCCTCTACGGGTGAACCCAGTATTTCTTTATAAAAACCGGTCCTCCTGCGCGTAACTTTGCAGTGCCTGTTTAAACATTCCACGGCACAGAATCTCTATGCTTATTCTCGATGAAATTAAAAACCTTATCCCTCCTGAGCTTTCTCACACTTCCAACCTCAAAAAGGGTCCTTCCACGCACTCCTTGCGGCAGCCTGCAAACACTTCAAGTGTTTGGATTTCTTCGACCCTGCGCACACCTGCAGCAACAGTCCTTCAAAGCTTCTACTCAGATTCACAACTGAGACTCTCCCTTAGCCTGCGCACTCCTTGCACGACTCCAGTAACCCACTTTCACTTCTGGGTGAACGCGAACAAGAGTTAAACTACCTGAGCCTCCGTCAACGCACCCCTTGCGGACGTTTTCGACTACACTCCTTGCAGGAATCCTCACTCAGATAGAGAAACAATTGAAACGCATTTCTTCATCCCCTTATATTTCAAACTCAAACATGAAATCACATACACAACAATAAAACAAATGCATAACAGGAAAACAAACACTCATGAGCACATCATTTAACACCAACACACAGAGAAAAGACACAAAACCATGGATTTGAATCAACTTCTTCTATTAATTCAAGATCTATACATGGATGTTCTTCTATAGCTCTCTGCTATTCTCCTGTGCTCTTCCTGCTTCAACTATGTTACAATGTACAATGAGGGTGTCTATATCCGTTTTCCCTCCTTCTTCTAAAACTGTCTAATCTAAGAATTCAATTCTACCTACTTACATTTACTACTATAAATGCCTCCATCTACTTTAGACGAGAGCGGGGCGCTCAAGGTCTGATTACATTTACAAGTGCGCTTCATTAAATTTCCTCATTAATGTTCGCGCAAAGTTCCAAGGTGTTTTCAAAAATTTGTGTTGGACGTCTTCCAGCTATCTTCCGCTTCCGCGCTGGCTCGCTTGACGTGAGGGATACTCCTACATCATACTCCCTCACTTGAAAATTTTAATGGGCTCCTATCCATGAGCTCATGCATGGTATATCCATGCTTTTGTATCTCTACTTCATTCTCCCAGCTGGCATCTTCCACTAGATGCCCCTTCCATTTGACCAAATACTCATAGTATTCTTTCCTCCTAGTCTTCTTACTGACTCTCTTGTACAGTATCTGTTCCATCTGTGGCTTCTCTGCAACCGGCATCTTCTTATGCCACTGAACCTCTGGTTGTTCACCTTCTGTTCCTGCTTCCTCAGCTTTATATGGATATAAATCTGCGACATTTAATGTCGGAGATATTTCGATCCCATCCGGTAACTCGATCTCATAAGCATTTTCCCCCAATTTCTTCAAGACCTTACATGGCCCGATTTTCTTCATTTTCAATTTATTGTATGTTCCC
>SNQJ01S0043209.1:20041-31380 GCA_010110895.2 Picea sitchensis
GATGTTCTGCCTTTGTCTTGCTGAAAATTAATATGTCATCCAGATACACAATGACAAACTTCCCGATGAATTCCCTCAGGACTTCATTCATTAACCTCATAAAGGTACTCGGCGCATTTGTCAAGCCAAACGGAATGACAAGCCATTCATACAAACCTTCGTTTGTCTTAAATGTTGTTTTCCATTCATCACCTTCTCTCATGCAAATCTGGTGATATCTTCTTTTCAGATCAACCTTTGAAAAGTATTTTTCTCCGCTCAAGCAATCCATTAAATCGTCCATCCGCGGCAATGGAAACCTGTACCTGATGGTTATCTTGTTGATGGCCCTTGAGTCGGTACACATTCTCCAACCTCCATCTTTCTTCGGACTGAGTACCATTGGAACGGCACACGCGCTCAAACTTTCCCTGACCAATCCTTTGTCTAGTAGCTCCTGGACCTGCTTCTTGACCTCTTCATTTTCTTGCGGCGTCAACCTGTACGCGGCTTTATTCGACAAACTAGCTCCCGGTATGAGGTCTATATGATGACTCACACTCCTCATTGGTGGCAACGAACGAGGTAATTTGTCCACTACGATGTCAGCGAACTCTTCCAGTAGTTCTTGAATTTCTCCTAGCAAATCGTCTACTCTCGTGCTAGTCAAAATGATCCTTGGTTTCCTGACCACAAAGAATTGTGGATCCTCCTTCTTCTTAACCTCGGTAAGAAGTTCCTTCCCACTCATGAGAAGTATTGTGTTGCTTACTTCCGACTTCACCTCCTTATCCTTTATTGGAAGCAACATGTGTGTCCTCCCATTCTTCTCTAGAGTATATGTATTCATCTTCCCATCATGAATTATGTTCCTGTCATATTTCCATGGTCTTCCCAGCAACAAATGACAGACATCCATAGGAATAACATCATAGAGTATTTTATCATTATACCCTCCTATTTTGAATTCAACTAAACATTGTTTAGTGACATTTACCTGATTTCCCTTCTGTAGCCATGAAACTTTGTATGGACTCGGGTGATCAATCGTCTCTAGCTCCAGCTTCTCTACCATCTCGGTTGAAATGAGATTATCTGTGTTACCGCTGTCCACGATAACCTTGCATACTCTGTCCTCGGTTTTGCAAGCAGTTATGAAAAGTCTGTTTCTTTGAGTTGAGTCCTCCACCTCCTTCTCGGGTGTTAAGAGAACCTTACGCATCATCAATGACCTTCCGCCTTCTGCATCTTCTACTTCAACATCACGCCTTTGTACCTCGGTGATGTGAGCTTCTCCTCCATCCTTCTTTTTATCTGGACAGTCGAATGACTTGTGCCCATTTTTCCCACATGTGAAGCATTTGATTACTCCACCTCTTCCTCTTCCTCTACCTCTGGTACGAGGAAACATATTGTTATCAGCGTATCCTCCTCTCTGCTCTATATGTTTCCCTCTTTGTTCAGCATGTCGGCCTCGCTGTGAACTTCCACCTCTCTCAGTTCTAGTCTGAGGATTTTTCCAGTCGTCCTTGGGCTTCTGGTATTTATCTTGGGCAATTGATTTGCCTTTGGGCTGACTACTGCCTCAGCCTCGCTGACCTTTCTTACGGCTCAGCTTCTCTTCAGCTTTCAGAGCCATCTGATAAGGATCCTCCACCGTTCGGATGGTTACCATGCTCATCTCGTCCTGGATATCGTATCTCAGGCCATTGATATACCTGGCAACTTTCTCATCATCTCTCTCCCGATGACCTGCCCTGATGTTCAGTCGATAGAATTCCTCTGTGTATTCTTTTACTATCATCATCTTTTGTCTCAGGTTCTGCATCCTCCTGAACAAAGGGATTTAATAATCTCTCGGGATGAACTTTGCCTTCATCTTTGCAATCATTCGATCCCAGCTTTTAATTTTCTACTTGCCCTTGCAGCGTCTATCTGCTTGTAGCTCCTCCCACCATAATGTTGTGTGTCCCTTCAATCTCATGACAGCATGCCTGACTTTCTTATCCTCTTCGACATATTCATAATCGAAGTATGTATCCAGAGCTCTAATCCAATCTAGAAGCTCTTCCGCATCCAGATTCCCCTCATAAACTGGAATGTCCATCTTCATTTTTTCACCCATCTGTGCAATAGCTTTGATTAGACGTTCATTGGCTACATCCTCAGCTGCAAATTCTTCCCCATGTTCAACTTCAACTTCACCCTCTGAATCGCTAAGATCCCCCACACTGGTTGTGCATCTTTGCATTGTCTCCATATCTTCGAGTCTAGCTCGTAGATCACGTATCTCTCTTTCCATTTCTGGATTCTGCGCTTGCCTACCCCTTCTCCTCGGGTTTTCTCTTTCCTCTGGATCGGGTGACTGTCTATCCCGTCTCCTTGGAATCATGGTGAATTTCCTCCTTCTCTGCTACAGAAAGAAAAGAAATTTTCTTGCTCTGATACCACTTTGACGCAGTCGCGCCACCCAGGCATGTCCGCTCACAGGACCTCCTCTTTCCACGGCCCGAATAACTGAAAATCTCTTCTAATTCCCTATCGGGAATTTTCCTCACCCACAGCAGCTCTCCAAAAGATCTCCCTTAACGCTCGGGAAATCAGACTTTGCAATTTCGCGAGTCCTGTGGTCTAGTGTTTTTGGATTCTCAAAACCCCGAACCCCGATGCAAGTCAACCCTGACCTTTCGCGTCCCTATCGGAGTTTCTCCTGTCGGGATTTCGGCACTCACGATGCTCAAACACTTCGCTTTACCAAACCCCGAACCCTAATACTCTCCCCTGCTGCCTTAGCCTCCCAGGCTAAGCCTTTTTTCCACGTGACCGCTCCTCATATGACCGCAGTCATATTCCTCATCGGGGTTTCATGGTTCGCGATTCCAAAATACACAAACAACTTGTCACCAGGATCCCCGATATCCCGATGACTCAAACGTCAATAGACGACTTCCTTGTCAAGAACTCGGACTTCGCGGGATCGCGAATCCTAATACCAATTTTTTCGGGACTTACCTTTTCCCAAACCCCAACACGGTACGCCACCTATCCTCCACTAATTCCACTGTGGCCCCACACTGATAGACTATCGGGAAATCGCGTTTCAGAGTTTCATGATTCCTGCTGCTATGCTTCCCAAGAATCACGAATCGTCGATTCCCGATGCACGTGAGGGTTGACTCTTCCATGTCATTATCCCCTCATCGAATTTTCGGACATCGCGAGATCGTGATTCCTGGTGCAACGTTTTCTTTGTACTCAGGAAACCCGATACGTCGATTCCCGACTTCTCTCTAATCTTCTGATGCGTGTCTGCCCTGAGATCCATGGCTAGGACTTCCTCTCGGGGTTTCGAGACTTGAAAGGTCTCAAGTTTCTTGACTTTTGAAACCCCGATGCCTCAATATCCCGATGCCTCTCTGGGACTTTCCTCTGCTCACTAGGACTTAACCCTTGTGCAACCTCTACCTGATCGAATCGCTGACGGGCAACCCAACAACGATCCTACGACTCACGATCCTCCTGAGCTTAACCCTCTGGTGTGACCGTAACCTCCTCACTCCTTTGATCAATCCAACGGCTGATGGGATTTTGAAAATCTTCTCCACGAGATCCTAACCGTCTATCTTCCTCTTCGGTGCCCTCTATAGGTGAACCCAGTATTTCTTTATGAAAACTGGTCCCCCTGCGCGTAACTTTGCAGCGCCTGTTTAAACATTCCACAGCACGGACTCTCTGTGCTTCTTCTCGACAAACTTAAAAACCTTATCCCTCCTGAGCTTTCTCACACTTCCGACCTCAGAAAGGGTCCTTGCACGCACTCCTTGCGGCAACCTGCAAACACTTCAAGTGTTTGGATTTCTTCGACCCTGCGCACACCTACAGCAGCAGTCCTTCAAAGCTTCTACTCAGATTCACAATTGAGACTCTCCCTTAGCCTGCGCACTCCTTGCATGGCTCCAGTAACCCACTTTCACTTCTGGGTGAACGAGAACAAGAGTTAAACTACTTGAGCCTCCGTCAACCCACCCCTTGCGGACGTTTTCGAATGCACTCCTTGCAGGAATCCTCACTCAGATAGAGAAACAATTGAAACTCATTTCTTCATCCCCTCAAATTTCAAACTCAAACATGAAATCACATGCACAACAATAAAGAAAATGCATAACAGGAAAACAAACACTCATGAGCACATCATTTAACACCAACACACAGAGAAAAGACACAAAACCATGGATTTGAATCAACTTCTTCTATTAATTCAAGATCTATACATGGATGTTCTTCTACAACTCTCTGCTATTCTCCTGTGCTCTTCCTGCTTCAACTATGTTACAATGTACAATGAGGGTGTCTATATCTGTTTTCCCTCCTTCTTCTAAAACTTTATAATATAAGAATTCAATTCTACCTACTTACATTTACTACTATAAATGCCTCCATCTACTTCAGACGATAGTGGGGCGCTCACGGTCTGATTACATTTACAAGTGTGCTTCATTAAATTTCCTCATTAATGTTCGCGCAACAGTTCCAAGGTGTTTTCAAAAATTTGTGCTGGATGCCTTCCAGCTGTCTTCCGCTTCCGCGCTGGCTCGCTTGACGTGAGGGATGCTCCTGCATCAAATGACTGTTTGGAGAAAAATTCATCAGTATTGTGCCACGGTATTTTGTGTAACTCACACCACTTTCCAGTGTCCTTCTTCGACTTGCCATTACCCTTCTTTGTTGGTGGCTTGGGCTAGTTATCCTAAGGATTTCCATCCTTTCTATATCCTTTGGTATAGGATTTAGGGCCACCCTTACCATGCTTTGGCTATTGTGGATTTGCAGACCCGAACTCCCACTAGTTTTGATGCTTAAATTTATGCTCAATTTTGAAAACATACCGATAAGCGGCTCCCAATGCAAAGATGTCCAAAAACTCCATTTCAGTTCCATTTCTATTTGGATGTACCTATGTAGAGCCCCACAATATTTTAGGACCATATGTTGCTTGGATTCTTTGATACCCACCTTGGTGTGCAAGGTATGGAAGGTATTTGTGAACTCTAGCACCATTTGGCCCCTCTCTTAGCGCAGTGTGGTCCATCTCATGTAGTGGTCATCATAATTTCCAATAGAGTAATATTGTTCTTTAAGGGCATCAACAAAAGCCTCCCAAGTGGGTCCTGGCCCAAAAATTGTAGACGCTTCCTCGAAATGTTTCTCACAATAAGTATCCCACCAATATCCGACATGGGGAAGGTCTTAAGGAGCGTGAAGGTGATTTTTTCACTGTTGGAAAAATTTTGGACAAAGAAATAACCCTTTAGTAGACTTAACCATTTTTCGAAAGCGTCGACGTTTATCTAGCCTTCAAATAAAGGAATATCAAAGTTAAATTGTACCTTGAAGGGAGTCGCACCTCCAAAGTGATTGTTGGTTGAAGGTGCTTCCATTGGGGCATTCGCTGAAAGATCTGAGTGAAATTATCCATAAGCTCATTCCTCTGTCGGGTGAGGGCTTCCCTGAGCAACAATTTGAAAGGATATTATGCCCTGTCATCCCTCTTTTCTCCCACCATGGGAGGTTTCTTGGGCGTGCAAGAGCAACTTTATTCAAGAGAAACAAGCTTGAGACCCAACTCTCTATACCCTGATGGGGGTAGTTGATATGTCAACTTTTCGAGGGCGTAACATTTGCATAGGATCTTCGTTTGGGGCGCTCGATACCTAGGCGAAAATATCTAGCTAAGGAGTACTCATTTCATTTGGCCCGAAATATGCCTTTGGTTATAGACTGGGTGTTGTCGTGCTCATAAAATGTTGTTTAAGGCCTCAAAATGTCCCCGGAAGTTCAGGACCCGAAAAAGTGTAGAAAAAATGCCAAAATGGAAAATTGTGCTTTGAGCTAGTGGAATAGGTGGGTGGAAACCAATTTCCACCTGGATCAATATATTTGTTAGATATTTAGAGGGAGTGAAGGGATAAAGACTATTATATACTACTTCAGATACAATATTCATTCATAGGAGTGTTAATTTTGAAGAGGGTCCTTCACAAGTACTTCCAAACCAGTATATCACTATGCACAACATTTTTTAGGAAATCCTATAATATTCATTATGAAAGTGGTATAATATTTAGATTTTTAGTTCAATATTATGTCTATGATAATGGTGTAATTTCTATATTTTTAGTTTTAAACTATGTCTTTATTATGAGAAATAAAATAGTACATATGTAACTTTAAAATATTTAATATTTGTTTTTCCTTATAAAGGCTTCATTACATGTAATCCACGGGCATGATACTATGAGCTACCAAAACCATGGGCCCCAAACCCACTTGTTTACTTGAAATAGATAAGACTCTTTTACCAAGTCAACTTTATCCTAACATATATATCATAATTCATTCTAGTTGAATGAAAATTATGTTAAGTGAAATAATTCAGTGGTGATCTTTAAAAATATATAATATAATATAATATATATATTTTTAATCCTATATAATTTTGAGTATGTGTAATTTTATATATTAGTTTGTAATAATATTTAATAGTTTTTTTTTTGGAACTTTACACCTTGAAAAGTTGGTCCAATAACTTTTAAGATAGCATGTTTAATTTTATTTCCTTATTTTCAAGGAAAATACTACATTGAACTTCATCTTCATAAATATATATTTAAGGTAGAATTGATAAAAGTGAAATAACCATGGGTAACTTTGATAAAAGTGAGATATTAAAAAATTGTGTACACAACATTATTTTATGAATTTCTTGTTTTTTTCCTTAGAAGGACACTTTTGAGTTGAAATTTCCTCTAATGCATCTTCACCAAATCTTTCACCGAACACAATTTTGTCTCATTGAGGGAAATTCTAGGAGCGATGGATACATCATCTTAGCAACTGAACATGTTAGCATTCCTTTTTTGTTAGCAACATATTTTGCGGGGGGGGGGGTTGTTCCCATTCAGTTTTCCCTCTTTACCTCACTTTTGTTCAGTTGTTATGCATCTATACTTGTACATGAGTACATAATATGGCTTCATATTGTTAGAAGTCATCATTGTGCACACCCTGGTTGTGTTTCAGGGAGGTGTTGGGGTACATGCTCAACTACATACTCAGTGACATACTCATTTTTCCTTTTTCCCACTTTCTTATGAGGAGTGTCATTTATATCACACCTATATATAGCCCTGCCTATACCTATCCTAGTCAACATACCTAACTTGACTACCTTACTTAACCTTACTCTTCTTGATCATGTCTATTTTTGGCATTTTCTATTTTTAGCAGGTCTGCCATGTAGTACCACTTGGCAATGACTGATTGGACAAGTGACATGGCACCTAATGTGAACTTTTTCTAAATATTAATGGCCTCCTAAGGAAGTGCACATTACCCAATTTATTCTTGTATTTAACCTACTTAAATTATTTACCTATTTTAGTGACTTTCCATATTTATGAAATTCTCTCTCAGTTAGGACTTTAGTTCCATTTTTGGACTCTAGTACTATTCTAGGAGAGTTTTTCTATTGTGAAATGCATGTTGACTTCATGTAGATTTCTCACTTGAGTTTACACCTATATTCGACCTTTCCTTATCATTATCAACTTTTGACCTTAGTTAATTGTTGCAAGTGGGAGTGGTTTCTTTTTTTACTTGAGCATGCACATGAAAACCCTAACCTAGTGTGCAATACTCCTCTTGTGGAGAGTTCTATATATTGTACTCATGATCAAGGATTGATACAATGTCATTCAAGTTGGTTTCTTAGTCTCTTATGTGTGAATATTGATTCTATTTTTCTCTCTCATCTCTTTATTTTGAAATTAACTAGTGTAGTATTTTCTACTCACAATTATATCTTGGAATGTGGTTTAATCCTACATTTACCATAACTTTCTCTTGGAACATTGGAATTTGGTCAAACCTATGGCATTGCAGAGAAGACATATCAAGATACTACATACTGAAATTTTAGACTCAAAGGGGCCAAATTTTCAGAGATACTTCAGGAGAAAGGTCGGTTGCCAAGACAATCTACAAACCAAGGGTTTTAAGGGCACATTAACTTGAAATTATCATTCTTTTTTACTGGAAGATTTGTTTTTGGTGATTCAAAAATTGTGATAAAGAGAAAAAAGAGGAGTATTATCATTTTCTCACATAGAAAAGAATTGTGAAAAAATTACACACCTTATAAACCTCCATAGAACTCATACATGACTTTTCAAGAAAGTGAATATTTAGGGCACCGAGTATCCCAATTGAGGAACCAATTTAATGACATGGGTGATAATGTGTTGAAATAGGTTGATTTAGCACATTCAAAAGAAATACTTAAAAGAGAAATTGAAGATAAAATGGATCAAAAGATAGAACGATACAAAAGTTTATGGAATTCAGGCTCTTACATACCCTAGATGAGAGGTTCCCTAAAAGGGGTATTGTAACCCAAAGGAAATCATGAAAATAAGGAGAACAAAATTGTTGAACACCAGTCACATATGGGGAATACTTTAACACATTTGGAGAATAAGGATATTGAGTCTCGGAATCATGATCATTCATTACTTCAAGATATGCATCAATTGGGGTTCAACTCAAGTCCAAGGAACTACTTAATTTCCAGGATTGATATGAGAAAGTTTTATGCTAAGGATTATAGAACATGGATATTCCATATGGACCAATTATTTGATATTTACCAAGTGCCAACTTTACAGAAGGTAACTCTTGCATCCTTGTATTTAAAACCTAATAAATTTATTTGGTACCAATGGATTTGTGAACAAAAAATGCATTCTATTGTCTCTTGGACCATTTTTATGGATGAGTTGATAGCATATTATGGGGATATTATATGAAACTTATTATTTAGTCTATGGATAAATATTTGGTACATAGATCTAATTACATAGCACATTCAATAATTTCAAAAGATGATTCTCAGATCACAGAACATTCTAGAGATTAATTTGTCAAATATCTTTATAGGCACTTTAAAGGAGATCATTCAACATAAGGGCCATCTCATGGAACCTAAATCCATGTAGAATGATTTTAGTGTGACAAGGAAAGTTGAAAGTAAAAATATTGCTACTAGAAGGGTGTCCACTAAAAACCATAGGAGCACCATGTTCCCTCTCCTACCCGCACTCAACCTACAAGGTTGACATCTCAACAAATGGATGAAAGAAGAGCAAAGGGACTATGTTTCAATTACGACAACAAGTACAGTAAGGGGCATAAGTGCAGTGAGAGGAAATTATTCTACATAGATTGTGAATAGGAAGAAGATAAAGTATTGGAACCATTGCAAGATCTAGAACTAGAAGAGATTACTCCAACCATATCTTGACATGCATTGGTTGGCATCGACACTCCTAAAACTTTTATAATAGAAGGATATATCAAAAATAAAAAGGTAACATTGTTGACTGATTTTGGTAGTGTTATCACAAAATCTAGAACTTGTGCAAAGCCTTCACAAGGTGCTTGACTAGTGTAAGATGTGGAATTAATTGCCACTATCACCTAAGCAAGTAATTCCCTTGTTTTAGTGAAGGATGTAGATCCAACACAAGGGAGGCTTCCCTAGAAACCTCAAGGGATCCTATATCAAGCTAAGGCAAGTATACAACCCCCTATATTGATTGTTTGATTAGTTAGGTCAAAGTTACGAGCAAGGTCAATATGAATTAGACAAAGAAAATTGATTGTGTGTGTGAGAGGTGTCTTATTAAGACAATCAATTATGTTTATTAATCTAAGGAGAACACCTTGTAGTAGAGGTTTTTAGTGTTACAATATTTGGAAAAATACAACCTCCAATATTTGAAGCAAAGGTTTTAGCGGAGGTTTTAATGGATGTTCCATATAACTAAAAACAATTGGGCAAGCAGAGGATTTTTTTTGGTGCCTGTATTGGTAAAATTCATCAGTTCCACCTTTTTTTGTTGTATACAACAACGATGCTCTTATACTTATTATGCACTGGTTTTGCATTTTTTGTTGTATGCAACACTAGTGATTTTTGAATTTATGTACACACTATTCATACTATTTTTTTATACAACACTGGTGCTCTTATAAATATTACGCATTGGGTCCTTCTACTTTTATGGCACACTGGTGCTTGTATAATTCATACTTATTGGTGTATGTATTACCCTATGCACCAAAGGCCAGTGAAATTTTGACTATTCAAGGTGATGTCGACAAAATTCTTTATTACTAAGCACCAGTGTCTATATTAAATTTAAAACAGTGATTCGTATATTGTATTAGAGAACTTGTGTGTATTGTAAACATGCACACCATAAAATTTTGAAACAATAAATATAATCAATCCTACATTATGTTGTTTAATGAACAATGTTCTTTCACATTATTTGGCACTAGTGCTTCAATATAATTAATGCGCACCAGTGCATATAACTCATTAAAACACACCATTTTCTATATTGTGGCACACAAAGTTTAGTGATTTCATAAAAATATAGTTCACCGATATGTATATATTTTAATTAATTGTTTTTTTTACAAATTTTCAATTAGTTATCTCAAAATCAAATAATTTTTATAATAATATTGTTTTTTATATTTTTGTTATTGCATTTTGATATAATGATTACATTAATGTGTTATCCAATGGATTACACCTCTGTTATTTGTAAAAATGTAAATCATCCACAAATTAATTAATCAACAACACAACATTTCACAACATTTGAAAATGCAATAAAATAAAATAAAACTCATTTTATAATATATGAATAAGAGACCCATTATCATACAATACGGGACAATGTAAAGGTCCAAAATAATCAAAATGCAACGAATATTAATTGTTACAGTAATTGGTAACATGTCCTCATGTAATTGGGACAATATATCGAGTACATTAAACAAAATCCCTAATTTTCATAGACAAATATTCCAAAACATACAACTTCTAGTAACATTCAATCATGTTGATTGGCATTCATCACTTGAATTGTTGGTATCACTCAACCTATGTGCATATTTCATTTCTCCATCATTTGTAGGTGATACTATACTTTGGTTATTTAACCTAATTTTTTCTTGATCGACTTTTTTTTTTATGTTTTTCCTCTTCATCTTCCATCTACAAACATAGAAACAAAGTGTAATAAGTATATCTACATTTATATATATAGTAGAATATACATGATTGTGTAAATAAAAAAAACGTACTATAGCAACTGTTGGATTATTGAGAGGGGGGGTGAATCAGTAATAGAGCAAATTAATCCTTTTTAACCATATAATCCAAGTGTTATATCAATGAATCATTATCATCCAATAACTGCAGAGTAAATAAGCAATGAACAAATGAA
>SNQJ01S0043209.1:33441-54347 GCA_010110895.2 Picea sitchensis
CCCCATATTCCCTCACATGAGCCATCTTCTTAACCTGGCTCTTCGCATCAGGAGACGGACGGCTAACTGCACTTCCCCTGCGTCAATCTAACTACCTCACCTGTTGATTAACCTCTCTCACTCGTGGGTAATGATGAATCCTCTTGCTTATAGTAGTCAGATGAGGCCCCTCTCCTGTCATGCTTTCCTATTCTGATCACCCGTCAAGCCCAGCTACCTTCGCGGCTCTGAACACCTCCCTCTTTCCTCCCCCCTCGGCAACCCTCTGCATAATCTTTGTTCCCTCCTTACCCACTGCATCATCATGCGCCACAGGCCTAAAGACCTCTACACTTGCCCAGCTTGCACCCTAGAAGACGTGCGGGACCAATTCCAAGGTCTGCAAATCGAGTGTTGGCACATGGAGGATTGTTCAGACTTTAGACATCGGGAATTACTGCAAGAAAATCGAGCAATTCGGGATAATGTGTCCGAGGTTCAAAATCAAATGCAGTGACTGGAGCTCAGACACAACCAGGAACTAGCTATTGTAATCAAGGGAGTCAACCTTAACATGAGGCAGATCGGAGAACTCAATCAAAGTGTAGGAAACCCCCAGCAACATGCCCACTCTATAGGCACGGATGAATCTTGTATCCCCTCATCCTTTCACTCGATGGTGGGCACTGACCAACATTTTCCAATGGCTACTAGCTTCTCCGATCACATATAGGAAGGAGAAAATCAAGCTCAGAAACAAGGGGAAATAACCCAAGTAGAGGAGAACCGCATGCCACATCGGAACGATCCAGGCCCATCCCACACCTAGTCCATCTCCTCCATGAATTGCAAATTTTAGATTTTTCTGAATAGCTTCATAGCCATCTTCACATGGAAAGTTTGTAGTTCATATAGTACAATGGCCACTCTCCATTATGGCATAAAAAAGGTTGTTTGTAATCACGGCACTAGCAGAAGGATAGAACTGCAGCCTGTTTCTTTTTGTAATCTAGGCAACTTTTGATAATATATAAAATATTCGTTTCTATTAGAAAAAGAAAAAAGAAATATTAATTTCATTTTAAAATCAGCGGTGTTGTTGACATGAACATGCACTCTAATGCTTTATCTTTGTACGGTGTGCACCACTAACCACAAAGGCATTTAAAAATATATATATTATTTGCATTTTAAATTCAACAGTGTTGTTGACATGAACATGTGCATTGATGCTCTATCCCTGTACAATGAGCACCGCTGACCATGAAAGCATTTTTTTTTTAAATTGACAGCAACAAACCGGTTTAGGGTCCAATGCAATGAGTGGTCCCATTGCAACGGATACCAAACGAACGATATATAAATAAAGAAGCCCTATAAAAATCTATTGCTTAAAAATTAATTCTTGTTGTGAAATAGAAAAATGGAAAGCAAGAGAAACAATAAGGAAGCTAGGGCCTCCAATATCGAAGGTAACTATGAAACCCTTTTTATTTTTTTGAGAATGCACTAAAAATTATTTGAATCAAATAGGGGACGGATTAAGATGATCAATAGAATAAAGTCACATACCTAAAATTTCTCTTCTGCATATCTGTATGTGACCTACGATGATCCCTTTCAAATTTGTCTCTTCAAAAACATCCACCCACTCCAAAGTCTTTGATGGTAAATATATCTTGCACAAATCTCCCCTCTAAATTTTGGCAAAAAAAAGAAAGAATGAATAAGGTTTTTATTTAAAAAAACACATACATTTAAAAAACTGAAATTCCTCTCATTTTTTCGTTGTATATTTCAGCGCATTGATGATAAATGTGTATGTTGTTTGTTTTGGTTTTGTAGCTTACTTTTCTAGTACACTATACATTCTATAGCACATTGATACAGTGTTTACGTATAAATGCATCGACAAACAATTTAATCTACAAAATGCAAATGCAAACATCCACATTTAAATTT
Source organism: Picea sitchensis (assembly GCA_010110895.2). Classification (NCBI taxonomy): domain Eukaryota; kingdom Viridiplantae; phylum Streptophyta; class Pinopsida; order Pinales; family Pinaceae; genus Picea; species Picea sitchensis. Next base: position 35,383 of record SNQJ01S0043209.1, read on the forward strand.
TGCAGAGGTTTTGCTTTGTGGAGGCAATAACGATTGAAAGCCTGCTCATTTTGTCATTGTATATTTCGACGCATTGATAATAAATGTGTGTGCTATTTTTTTTGTAACTTACTTAATCAGTCTGTTATACAATTTATATAGCATCAGTTCAAAGTTTAAGAAAAAAACACACTGACAAATAATTTAATTCACAAAATGTGAATGCAAACATTCACATTTAAATTTTACGGAGGTCACTATTATGTACCTCTCATAATTTAGCACATTGGTGCATTTTGTATATATAGAGGCACCGAGATGTCATAATATAATAAGGCACACCATTAAATTTTAAAATTCATTCAAATTTCTATTTGAAGTTAGATTATTCTATGCTTCCCAAGATGATGGTTTTGGCTCAAATGCAAGAAAAAAATATATAATATCAAATGGCCAATTCTTCAAATTTTAGCTCATTCCATATTGTTGCAAGTGCTTCAAGTTCTCCCCTATTAATTGCAGTAAGTCTAGATTTTATTTATAATTCATTTATCTCATTGAATTTATGTTATGTATGGACATCCAGTTGAAAAATTGTTCATTGAATTTTGCAAGATCATGATTTAGGATCAAGTTTGGATGCACAAGATATTCCAATAGTCCCAAAATTTTGCAACCTCTTATCAAGAGAAAGATACTGCAGAAAGATGTTTGATGAAAATGGATAATTGTTTTACCCTACCAATTGTAACATGTCATCTTCCAGCAACCAGCTTGGGTCAAAAATATTACACCATGAATTTAATCTCTTTTATGATACCCCTTGGGGCATAAGGAAAACATGATTGAGTAATTGTATTTTTCGATTTTCAATGGAATAATGTAAATGTATTAATTAATTCGATATTTTGTTTTATAAAGTGGTTGGTTGCATGTTTATTATTGGGGAAAACATTCCACGCTTCTAATAAATGTTTGGTATAATGTTTGAACATACTAAATGCATTGTGCTACTAATACTATCGATGAAATGTTCAATATTTTTACAATAAGAATTCTGACGACAAACAACCTATATACCATATACCGTTGCACCCCACTACAATGTCAAATCACGAGCACGGCTTGGAGAGGGAGTATACCAAGCATGGTTGAATAAACCACCTATTCAATTCCCACTACGTCCTAAGTCACCAATTAAAAACCTCTACAGTAACAATAAATATTCATGTGTTGGGGATGAAGGCAATGATATAGAGTTTGGTATGGATGATTTCTTATGGGATACCCAAGACATGGAGGAAATGTTGTTACTTGCGTTCCAGCAAAATGAACAAGGGGAAGGATTTGATGTTGTTGATTATGTCTTCAAAATCCTAAAATCTGCTTCCATTGCCCCTTTCTTTGGTCGAAAGGGGTCAAGGTCTACCTAAATAGGGATTAGAATGTTACTATACAAATTGAAAGCAATGTATGGTATGTCAAACATGTGTTTCTCGACACTTTTGAGGTAATTAACCATTAAGTCCCCTATTTTAAGGAATATTGTCACACAACGATGGAATAAAATGGTTGATTTTATGCATGATTAATGACAGTGTATGTTTCTAATTCCCACTAATTGCATCTTACTCAAAGATAAGATACTTCTGAGAGATAATTTCTTGCTCGATAGCTAAGCAGAGGCAAAGAAAATGATGAAAAGGTTGGGTGTTGAGTATATATCATACCACGCATGTTTGAATGATTGTATTCTATACTAAAATGAATGTGCAGACAAAAAGATATGTCCAAAATGTGGGCATGACAAGTACCATAAATCAAAAAACAAGGGTAAGGAATGCAGTCCTCCTCATAATATATTGAGGTGAATGCCTATAATTCCAAGGATTCAAAGGCTCTTTTGCTGCAAACAATTAGCCATTTTGCAAGGGTGGCATGCCTCACATAAAAGTGAACCATGAGTTATGTGAATCTGAACATATTCTATAGCCATGAAGCATGTAGAAGATACATGGCCCGATAAATTCAAGGATCAAGTACAAAGCCTACGATTGAGCATAACCATGGATGGAGTTAACCTCTATTCCCTCCAAAACACTAACTATTATGTTTGGTCGGTGGTAGTGATCAATAACAATATCCCCCCATGGTTTTCCATGAAGAATGAACATCTTATGTTGGCTCTTATATTCTTGTCTAGAAGACAAGTGAAGAGAATGGATGTCTACCTCCAACCATCGATCAATGAATTTAAGAAATTATGGGAAGGGATACATGTATATGACGTATTGAGATCCATCCCAATAGAAAGGTATTGTATGTTGTATGTCATGTGTGTGTGCACCATGCATGATTATCCAAGATTAGGTGTTTTCTCTATTAATCACGTGTATTGATTTGTATTTATCTCTAATGTTATTTGGCATACTTAATTTGGTGCAACTATCTTTTTTACATTAATGTGGTTTGTATATAATAACATTGTGGATCTTGTAACAAAAGGGTATCATGGATATAAATGTTGTGGACCTTATATGAAGTCCATATGTTCCAACCACCTACAAAATAAGGTGTACGACTACTCAGGGGTATTCCTTCCAGAAGATTTCCCTTATAGAAGAGTTGCAACTACTTTCAATGGTAAACCAGAGAGAACCTGGAGACCTGAAATAATGACACCAACGAATTGGATTAGGGCATTTGACACAGAGAAGGAGAAGGAAATGACATAGTTGTTTGATTCAAATGGGCAAAATATGTTCAATGATATTGAATTTTTAACACCTATGTTGAGAAAATTCCCATTGGGATGAAAAGGAAATCTGTATTTTATGAGCTTCCATATTGGGAGCATCTTAAGATTGGCCACTTACTATATCCCATGCATATCTCCAAAAAACAATCATCTTCTTTATGGAGCCACATATCATCGAATAAAAGTGACACATTAGCTATTAGGATAGATCTTATTACTTCAAATACTAAAAGGAGACATTGTCCAAGAAAAGAAAGTAGAGGAGAGGTTGGTCCCTCTTGGTATTTTAAAGAAGGTGGTGTCCCATGGATTTTGAAGAAAGATGATATTTCTATAGCAAAGGATTTTATATTGGGTGTGAAGTTACCTTCTTTATATGGGTCAAATCTATGACGTTGTTTCACTGTAGAAGGGTATTGTCGAGGTTGAAATCACATAATCATATGAACCTTCTAAGGGTATGTATGTCGAATACATAATTATTGTTCTATAGTGTCCATTAAAATATACTATGCACTCACAGTTTTATGGAAATTAATGTTGTGCATGTCTTTTTTATTCTGTCATTATCATTTTCTCATGTGTGGTTGTGTGAACCATGACTTCCCCCAGGACCTTTGACATGCCATATCAAAATTATCTGCATTTTTACGCTGGATCACATCAAAGGAGATTCATATGCCTAGCATTCCACAATGGCGTCGAGCAATAGATTAGATTGTTTGTATGTTTGAGAAGGAATTGTCCATGAGTTTTATGGACTCGCAAGTCTATCTTATAATTCACCAGCCTAATGAGTTTTAATTAGTTGGGTTTCTCTCATATCATTGGATGATCTTCGTAGACATCTACATGAAAAAATTGAAGGGGTTTGTTCAACAAAGGGGAAAACCAAAGGGATATATGGCAGAGGGGTGCATAGTATATGAGTCATTATGTTATGCTAGTGAGTACATCAAGCAAATTGACGACACACCAATGGAGTATGTTTGGGAAGACTAATGGGATGAGGACAAAAGGAGAGGGGAGCTACTCCAAAAAATTGGAAAAAGGTGCATGATAAAGAGTAACTCACTTGTATTCTGTCAAATTTCTACAGAGAATTTTTTTACATTAAAGTTGATAATATATATTTGATCTCATACCATTTGTTTTGAATTTTTGCATACATCAATGAATTTATAAATTGATTCCATCAATAAATTCATTCTTTATAACAGGAAGGCAACACAACCATGGGTTGCATTTATGAAGATAAAAGAAGGAAATGGGATAGTGGTGGGAAAGTGTTCAGACAGTTGAATGGTAGAAGCATGCCTTATATTGATCATTTAAAAGAAAATATGTCAAAAATTTGTCCCTACACTTGGGTGGTGTTAAACCCTAGATTTTCACCCTTGAAAATCTTGAGGGTTAAGAGCTAGCATTCACTATTTTGGCTAGCATTCAGAGATTTTCCCATAGTTTAACACTTGTATGAGTCAGAGGTTGGTTCCCATTAGAGACAAGCACATGATCGACATATAGTCATTTTTTCTTTAGAGATAGAGTTGGATTGGTTTTCCATGCATTTGAGAGAGATGTCTATTATAGTAGGTGACCCTACTTTTTAGGGGACAGTGATTGGAGACTCATTTGACATTTTTTAGCATATAGGGTTGGTCCTTGCATGATACTTAACCTAATGGAATTTTTTCAAGTGACATGCAAGTACTTTCTATTATTAGTAGGTTGAGCCCCATGCTTCATATCATGATTATTATTATGGAGGTTTGATCTTTAAGACGTTTTGAGTATTTTGGACCTTTTTCAGGGTGACGTGTCAGCATTTTCTATTTTTAGAAAGTGGAGCACCAAGGATCACATGTCAATTCTGATTGTGTATTTGGAATACTCATGAAAAATCAAATCTAATAAGTATGATATCATTGACATGAAGCGAGATTACATTTTTAGCAGTGTCTATTTTTAGACATATGACACATGGCAATTTTCTCATAGTCATCCTGGACGTTTTTTATAGTTTCCTAGTTTTAGGAGACGGACCCTATTTTTAGTAGTTTATGTTTATAACAAGGGTGGTCAGCTCAAGAGGTGACAAGTGGCAGGGTCAAATTTCAACATGTGGCAGTGATACAATTTGACATGTGGCATTTGTATGTCATGATTAGTGAAGGGTACACTTTCCAAGGTAAAAGAATTAAAAACAAAATTAAATAAAGTGAAGGAGGGGCATATGGATGAGTTAGAAATCTCATGGAGATGATTGAGCCAATCAAGGATTAATTTTCTCTCCTAACTTTATCTCACTCGCAATAACTCCACTTTCCATGAATTAATTTTGCTAAATTCCCTCTTAATTCCTCTTAAACACTAAATCCCTAAAATTTAGATCTTGAGCCAAATCAAGGCTTAAATTAATCACTTAATTTCTTCCCAATCTTCATTAGCTTAATTTTCATGCAATTAATTCCATAAAAGTCTCGTTTAATTCCTCTTAAACGTCAAATCCCTAAAATTTAGGACATGATTGAGTCAATCAAGGCTTAAAGCACTCACCTAAATTTTTATCACTCATCATTATCTCACTTTCCATGCAAATTAATTTCACTAATTCTCCTTAAATTTCTCTTAAACACTAAATCCCTAAAATTTAGGGCGCATTCTCTCCCTCTTTGGCTAGCTCATGCATATTTTGGCCAAATCTAGCGTTTAAACATGCATTTAATTCCTAATTCATCCCTCCATGTGTTAACACTCATATTCTTCACATGGGTTAACTCTCCCTCCCTTCCCCATGAGCTTCTCTTACTCCATCTCATTCTCTCATGCGCTATATATTGGATTATCTACATTGAATTACGGTCGAATTTTTGTAGCAGCAACATACTATCATTCTTTCTCTCTTCTCTCTCACTCTCTAGTCTAGCTACTCTCTCTTTGAAAAAGGATAGTCATTGTACCGGTTATGTACTTGTTTATTGTGGCGTAATCAACCCTTTGGCAAGCCTATAATAAAGACATTTTGCATGTTTTTTTTTTTAACCTTCCTTCTTGTTGGTACTTTATTTTATTTTTGCAATTGGATTAGTAGTTCATTCTATTCATTGTAATATTAATCTATCTTTTGAGAATTTTCTCTTTGATTTGCTTCTATCTCTCTTGTGCTAACCCTGCAGGATCCATCCAAGCTACAAAACTATATTTTCCCCCATGTCTTTGGCAGTTTGTACAAGACATTACAACTATTATTTTTGTCATTAATTGCAAAAAATCAGACTTCCAGACACTCGCAAAGTACCCTAGGGACTCCCCCCTGAGGTTTGCACGCACCAACCGAAATAGAGAGGGGTTTAGTCCATGACAATTTGTGGCTTTTCTCCTTGAATTAGTCATTTTTCCATCGTTGTTTTTCTATTATATCCGCTCAATTGGAGGGTTAAAAAGTGTGCTAACAAGTGGTTGACCAAATTATAGAGAAACATGTTGTGTCCAGTTGTAACCCATGTGGAGAAGAGTTGGATGCACTAAACATAGGGATTGAGTGCAACAACTCTGTAATAACCTCTCCAAGTACCATGTTCAATTTATAATATTTCACATTTGAATTGTAACATGTATTAGGTTTTTATTAATGCTCGAGTTATTAACATATAACACCATCCTTTGTTCATATTTATATAGGTTCATTTGTTCCCATCTATGTGGGCATATGGACATGATTTTTCCACTGAGGATGTCGATCATGGACACATCACACAAGATTTTGGAGTGAAGGTCGAGTTCGACCATTCTAGTCATGCTAGCCACCACAATCAAAACTTAATAGAGGAGAAGTTAGGCTAAATTGGAAAGATACAAGCGATCATGCAAGTGGACTTCTCATCTTTTCAATGTGTTATTTTTAGTTTCAAGTGGTGGGATACCTTAAACCGAAGAAATTTAAAGGAAGATCGTGATAGTGGGATAATATGTATTAACTCTAAAAAAATGTGGGTTGAAACAAAGGAGCCTTATGTTTTCCTAGAACATTGCAACCAAATGTTTTTTTACCTAGATGTGTTGTATGGGGATTGGTGGTTTGTACTGAGACATGATCCAAGATCAAAGCATTGTCTTAAGAACAAAATTTTTATAATTCCAAGTGAGGAAGATACTTAGGGAGATGGCAACGAAGAGTGATATGTAAATGCTTTGTTTCGACATTTATATTGTGGATGTGTCATTTATTATGGGTATCTATAATTGGCAAGTTGTTTTTTTTCTTGATTTTATAATGTTGGATATGAAAAGTTAACAACCATTTATAACCACGATATTGAAAATACATTAAATAGCACAAGCATAAAATGTGGCTTTGATATATTTTTATTGTTGTATTTATAGTTTATTATAGTAAATTTATGTTGTGTTGCGTTAAAATATGTTTATGTTAACCTTTGAATTTACGAAGCATTAATTGAGATATCGCAAAGTTGATGACTTTTCATATAATACAGTAGTAAAGATTTATTTTAAAGTATATTTCATTTTAAAAAATGATGATTATAAAAATAAAACCTTAATTTTTTTATTGTTTGAAAAAACCAAAATTAAAATAAATATATACTTACTTTGATGGAACTTCTAAAGACAATTCCAACAAAATAACTTCTTGCAACATCTATGAGTTATGGAATTACACTTGTGGTGTTTCCATTCCCAACCTTAACCTAGTGCAACTAGCATGGTATTTACCTATTCCACTCCATCCTTTAGTATTTTCAACATATAAACTTATATTAATCATTCTATTTACATTCTCCTTGAAATAAGTGTCAATATAGGAAGGAAATGGAAATTCTAAAATAGTGTTTTTCTAGAGCCTAGTCACAATTAAGGAAAATTTTAAGAATCCATACTTTTCTAGAAGTATAGAAACCTTTGCCAATTTTACTAATTATAAAACATTTGGTGATATTCATGTAAAAGTATTCTATTTTTTAAGTAATTGTATATTTTTTAGAAAATATTGACAAATTTTAGAGTAAAATAATTTTATCCCATAGAATTTGGGTGAATAATTGAAAAAAAATAGAAATTAGCAAATTATTTTTAGAAGAAAGCAAGACAAATCAAGAAGTTTAGCCTCTAAAGTTTTCCCGACCATAATCCAACCATGGAAAGCTTGGATATAAATTGTTACCATGGAAGACAAAGATATAAATTCATTATTATTAATGATTTGGTTCTCTTATTTTAAATTTTAAATTGAATTAATTATATTTTTTAAATAATAAAAATTATTAAATATAACTATTATAAATGTAATGAACAATTATCATAACTATGTCATTAAAATAAATGAAAAATAGCATTTCATAAGAGTAATTCTTCAAAATATTTGTTTCATTCATTAACCAAATCCAATATTTGCATACATTTTAATACAAAATCAACAAAATACAATACTTAGCATATTTTTTGAATAGAAGATTCAACTAATACTTACATCGTTTTTTAATAGAAAATTCATAAAGTTAGTAATAGAGCAAAAAATTGTGAAACCATTTCATCTAAAGTGTATGATCAAAATTTATTATTATTCTTTATATCTAACATTTTAAATTTAATATATTATAATAGTTGAATAATATAAATTAATAAAATCTTTGGAAAATTTAAAAATAATAAAACATAATAATTGTGATTTTAGTAAACAATTATATTACAACTTTGTCTTGTAATATTTGAATAATTAAAAAATAAAAAATGGCATTATTATTACATCGTTAGTATTATTATTAGTGAATAATTATTACAATATAAGAAAAAGATATAATTATTCAAATCAAACTCATTTCACTCATCATATTTATGTATTTTTGTTGTTAAACATGTTTAATCAACATATTGTAGTTTGTTGGACAACAAACAATTCACCTTGAAGAAGAGATAAACATTATATGGCACTAATGGTTATAAATTTTTACAATCACAATCCAAACTAAACAGTTTCGTAAAAGTAAAGTTAAACATTATATGACAACTATAAATTTAAATGAGTGATACATCTCAAATTTAATTTAAAAACAGAGAAATCATGAATAATGTTAATCATTATCATACTCATAATACATGTTATAAATCAAACGACAACATCAACATGATATGAAAAAGCATAATATACATGAGCGATATACATGTCAAATATACATCGCATCAAAATCAATAAACATACCATATATACATCTCAAGTCAAATATAAAATAATCAATATACATGTCAAATAGTACCACTACCAGCTAGGTCCACCACCAAATCCAAAGGTAGAGGGTCTATCGATAGTTATGTCAAAAAACAATGATGAAATTAGACTCTCATATGTCTCTCTATTGGGATCAAGTTGTGCAACACCCGATGTGAACATAATGTCCATGACATCAATAGCTTGTGATACATGTGGAGGGGGAGGAGAATCGATGGATGGTAACACACGTGGAAGAGAAGGATGACGATTGGTGGATGGTGACACAATTGGAGGAGGAGGAGGAGGATCGATGGATGGTGACACATTTAGAGGAGAAGCAGGAAGATCAGTGGATGGTGACACATGTGGAGGAGAAGGATGAGGATCGGTGGATAGTGACACAAGTGGAGGAGGATGAGGATTGGTGGATGGTGACACATGTGGAGGAAGAGAAGGAGAAGGTCTAGGTGGTGGAGAGGATGTGGGTCAGTCTAGTGATGATCAAAACAAGGTGGAATCATGAGCAAAAATTGTCAACCTCTCGATAAGGTTGATAGCACAAACAAGATGATGCATAAGCAATCACTTGTCATGAGGTAGGGTCACCCATATTGTATACAAGTATGGAACATGTAATATCTCTTGAACTGGTATGGGTACCATTCTATGCCTAACCAATAGACCACATAAGAGATATGACACCTGTTTCCAGACTCTCTAATCTAGTTTGTGTGGTATGTCGAGTCTATGTACTGGAGGATGTTTTGTTGCCTCCTCCATCTCATCATATTTTGGGGGAGGCTCATCCCCAACACACATGTCAATATTTGCAAAACAATAGATAAGAATAGTCAGATAATTGTAACAAAATGTTACAATAAATTACATGTGCATTAAATAAGACATAAAAATATGCAACTAGATTTATCAAAACAAAACGATAATATTATCTCTCCCATTTTTTGGATCGACTGTAGTAAATAGGATATGTGGACATCCTCTCCAATCCATCCCCGTGAATGGGTTTGTACAAGATCAAGGATAGGATTGTCCTCACCAACCAAAAAATCACTTATCTCCCTACCGACCAAAATACACAGCCACTCTAGTTAGCCCCTCTTAGGAAACAACTTCCCCCACATGCACATACACACATCGATCATTGGCATAGGAGGAAAGTGAGTTATTTCCAATAGAGTGACATGAAACCTCTCAAAAAATAATGTAAATAACTATGACATGAATGGGAAGAATAGCCTCCCATCAAAAAAGACATGATATCAATCCAACGCAAAACAAATTTGTCTCAAAAAAATATCCAACCACCTAATAAATTAGGGCCTATACACTAAACTATCTACATAATACATCAAAGGGAAACTAATGTGTTTCCCATCAGAGGAAGAGTGTGGAAGTCTCAATAGAATAACTTACAAGCACTTAACCTCCTCTGCACCAAATGAATATATTTGCATCTGACCACCAACAACCTAGAATCTCAAAGTGGAAATAATGTTTGGTCTGACATATCTATGCATGTATACCAATTTTCTCTCTCCTACAATGTTAGGAGATAGATTAGGGAACTAGGGCGAAACCTCCCCCTCCTAGAAAACACAATGATAAAAAAATATTCTCCTCTGTGGACTAATACCACAAATTAGGACCGACCCTAAATTCATGTCGATCATGATCCCAATGATGGATCAATTGTTGTAAAAATGAAGACTTACCCCTGAGAGATGTATCATGTTCATAAAATTTGAGGAGGCCAACATTCCTAAAAAGAGCATGTGTCTGAGGTGTAATAGGGTGAGGGATCCTCTCCCTCTTTGGGGCTTCCCATTCACATACAAAGGTGTACATGTCGACCACTACTATTCTTTCTCCTCCTCTCATCGCCATCGTCTCTGATTCACATACCAATATTTTTAGGCACACAGATATAGATAAAAAAAATTGAAATTATAAAACATACACACATATAACTATTTTATATTTATCAAAAATAGAAATTAATTTATGTTTGCAAAAAAAAGTGTAAAAGTAATTGGTGCACCAATAATAGACTCTACGCATTGCCCCTAGTGCACTATATCAGAACCAAAGTACCACTACACGATGCAGTTGGTCTAACACATCGATGTTTCATGGTTATTGGAGCAACAACACATATTTTAGCGGTGTGTTGTGATCTATAACACACTGGGAACGAGGTGTCCAACAAGACGCATCGCTATTTCATTCGATGTGTGTTTTTTGTTAAGTGGTACAATTGGTTCTATGTAATGCACCAGTGATCCATGATGCTTGGAGCCATAGTATGTATTTAGCAGTGCGGTGATATGCACGACATCAATCACGGGGCATTATGTACAACACACTGATATTATAATTATTAAATATTTGGCACGGTGCAATGTTGTGCACAACACTAGTGTGTTTAATACACTGGGACACAACGCTTTGTTAAATTTTTTAGTTTGGAAACTAGGCAATGTAGTTGGTTATATGGAACGCATTGGTGTTTCATTTTCCTTGGAGCACCGACATTTATTTAACAGTGTGTTGTTTTTAAGACGCACTAGTAACAGGGTGTTTGTAATGTCCCCACTTTGGGACATCATCACAGTGCAGAGATTTATGATGACCAAAGTAGCCAGATGGATGTTATAGCGAGTACAGGGGTTATTGACAGGAATTGTGGCATCCATCTTGCATTTTTCATCATATTCAATCATTATGAGCCATTCCACACAGGTTGGCTTTGGTTCCGTTGCATTCCGACAATTTCCATGATCTTGACTATTTTGGGCTATAAGTTAATTAAATTCACTGAAGAGGTCATTTTTGGCACATTACTTGGAGGAACCTTTCAATGTAATAGCTCACTGGAATTAGGAAGAGAAAAACTACATGATGGGATGGCTAGAAGTGACTTTCAGTGGCCAGGGAAGCCATAAGGAGAGATAAAGCACTTTTCAGAGGTAAAAAGGTTAATTAATTAATTAAAGTGATTTAATTAATTGATTAAATATTAATAAAATGAAAGTCACTTTGGAGAGATAAGGTGAGCAGGAAGTATAAAGGAAAGGCAAGGGCCTCTATTCATGGATTCATGTATGATCATATTTTGATATATGGCTTCTAGCTAGTGAGCCTAGCATTGGGGGTTTTGAGGGTTTTGACTTAAAAAACCCTAAAGGACGATTCGGTGGTGAAAGATTCCACCTATATTGTCCCAAGATTGGTCTCGGAGATGCAATACTCTCCCACACCATTCTAGTTTGGTTCTACATTAGTGCAGGAGGGTTCTACACCAGCCACAGGCATAGGAAGAGAAGGAGGGCGCACCATTGGGGGTTTCCATCAAGGGGGGCGCACCATTCTTGGAGAGAGATTCATTGCAGGTGATTGGCACGACTTTTGGAGATTTTATCACCTAGGTTTCCATTGCAAGGCCTTGGACATCAGATCTAGTCCATTCATGAGGAGTTTCAAGTGCCATTTGATTTATTATATGCATGGGACAAATTGGAGGAGAGGAGCAAACTTCAGAACTTGGTTTCAGTCATTTGCTAGCTTAGATCTTCACCATTTCACTTGGGACTTCACCAGGGAGGTAACCAAGCCCCAATATATCATTCTAGCAGTTTTCTGGAGCATCTGGAGGCATCTAGGAGTGAGGCCGATTTATCTAGGGTTTCAGGCATCCAGGGGGGTGCACCATATATTGGAGGAGGTTCAGATCCATAGGGTTTGAGGGAGATATTGGAGATTCGGGCACCTGGTTTGTTCTTTCCATCACCTGATCTATTGTTTGGCATCTTTCTTGAGGTGATTGGACACATTTGGCAGCAGGGCTGAATTGTTGAGGAGCTTCAGCAAACCAGCAGGGCGTGACATCTTCCAGTGAGGGTTTGGCACTTCATACGGCCCAAATCTACCTGGGTATTGGTATTCATATCTTATCCATCCTTTGGAGGATTATAGTATCTTCTTGGATCATTTTTTAGAAACTCTATTGTCTATCTTCTTAGCCATATGTTGAGCATTCCAGATCGACATCTTCTTTGTAGCAGGTTCCTCTATTTCATGAATAAAATGAAATTTGAGATGTTTCGGCTTGTCTATCATATTGTATATGGTTGAGGTATGTTCCATGGTTGTATATTCTTGTTTATTGCTACAACACACATATAAATCATCAACTAAAACCCTAAAGCCGAAATCAAGAGACCATCCTGCAAGAAAACACATGTAAACAAGTAGATCAACAAGTGTTTGACGAAATGCCACAACCAGAAAAAAGTTAAAAGGACACCCAAAACGGCGATGTTCCTTGCATCTTGGCTTGGGAATATTACAGTGTTCTATAAGACACACCGCTATCATAAATTGTTAAATATTTGACTCAATCTTGTGTATGGTGTTTTGTGGAATTTGACGCACCGCTATGTTTAATTTTTTATGTTGGAAATTGGGCGATGTGATTGGTTAAAGGGAAATCATCGGGGCTCCATTATTCTTGGATCACCAATGAATTTTTAGAAGTCTGTTGTATTTTATGATGCATCAGTAATGGAGCATCCCATAAGATGCATTGCTATTGTAAATTGTTAAATATTCAACCCGGTGCCATGTTATGCACAACACGAGCACGTTTGGTGGAATTTGGTGCACCACTAGGTTAAAAAAATTAGGTTGGAAGTTAGGAGGTGTGATTGGTTAATATGAATGCACCAATGTTCCCATTTTCTTGGAGCACTGACATTTTTTTTAGAATTCCATTGTGTTTTATAAAGCACCGGTAATGGGGCATCTAGAAAGACGCCCCGCTATGCTTATTTTTCAAAATTTGGCAAGGTGTCATTTTGTAAACGAAACTGGTGTGTTTTTTGAGAGTGTCTACACCACTAGAAGTGATACCTATATATTTACAAGACACACCAACTTCCAAGGCGAGCCAAAGCATCTAATCACACCACACGGAATTGAATAAAAAAATCTAAAAATGGCCAATTTCAAATTTTAATGCAATGAAAATAAGAAGGTGATAAACAATTTACCTAGGATCTTATGCCCTAAGGAGGTATGGTTCCACCATAGAGAGGAAATGAAAATTCATTATATTTTTCAAAATTTGGGAATGTGTGGAGTCTATTAGTGGATCTATTGAACTGATTGTAGAGCATTGCGAATAGGGTAGCCTTGGAAGGAGAGTGAGCGTCGGTACTTGTCTGAGAGTTTGGAAGCACAAAATGAGGAGTAATAATGAAAATCATTTGGTAATTTTTTTTTATTTTACCCTACTCAGTGCGTCAGAAGAAAATGGTATGCATTGGGGAATCATGTTATGCACACCAAGGTGCTTTATTTAGTGCTTGCATTTTTTGTTTATAACGGATAATGGTGCACCTTATTAGTTCAAAACTGAGGTATATAGACCTTACAGGTGCATCAGTAAAAATGCCTCTGCAAAAACCTTTGGTTTCCCGCCTCTGCTATAAATAGATAAGGGATAAATTTGTCGGGGAAGTTCTATTGACAGGGATAAATCCCCTATGACTTGGGTTAAAACCCACAACATAGCATATACCTAGAGAACTGACTCGAAATTGAATAGTAATTTAAGAAATGTAACTAATTAGTAGGGGTGAATAACCACCTACCTGAATTTCAAAGTATGGAGGAGAGTCTTCTCGTAAGTCCCTACTCCAATCCCTCGCTCCAATATTATCCTTGAAGACTTGCACACAAAGGAAGGAAATACTACACCAAAAGTAGTTATGTAACTAAATTCTCACAACCAATAAAAAGTAAGACCAGTTACTCAATAAAATAACCAATTGATGCAATTAATCATAATTAAAAAGAGATTAAAAAAAGATGAGAGCTTTCATTTGTATTAATAGAAAGTAGTATGTAAAGATAACACCTGATCCTGCTGTGGCACTGACCGGAACCGATATTTATATTATTTTTCCCAAGCCATTTAAGATAGGTTAACCTCTTGGTTCCTTGCTCCAAACGAGTGGACGAAAGAAGATGGGATTTTTCCTCTCAACAAGACAAGAAGGGGAAAGATGGTTGGAAACATGGGTTTCTAGATAGGGGAGACAAAGTTTAAAAACTCAGGATGAAAGGGCTTGCAAACTCAACAAGATTTTTCTAGAATAATGGTTCTTCAATGAATGCTTCATATTCTCCACCCAATGGCTCGTATTTATACTTCAAAAAGGTGGTTGGAGTAGTTAGGCATGGACTATAGGAGGTCATTAACTTGAGAAACCCATGAACTCGGCCCAAAAAGGTGTATTATGCACACATTTGTTTTTGTGTAAAATGAATTCATATGTGAGTTTTTGAAGGGGAAAGATCATATATAAAGTTGCATATGCTCTATGTCATATCGAAAGTAGCATATGACTAACTAGAAGGGTTTTTTTTTAATTCTAAGGAGGAATTTTGGGGAATTTTGGTATGCCAGAGGGAAATGAATGTGGGATTCAAGCCAACAAATGCATCTATGCATATGATGTAGCAAAACAATTTGTAATATATTCCCCCTAATGTGTCAGTTCGGAAGGGCAATTGATGGTTGAAATAAATTATAAAATCTAGGAGGAATCAATGCAGTAGGCCCAGGAAAAGTGTTAGGTTTTTAACTGAGCATAATAAAATATATTTGCGAGAGAGAAAAACAAAACACACAAGCAACCATTCACTTAGAAACATAATTGTCCTGGAAAACCCCTACGAGGAAAAACCATCCTAATAGTAGATCTATTATTAACCTTGACCTAAACCGTCCAAGCTAAGCCAAGTGAGTTAGCCACTACTCAACTCCAAGCCACATTACAATGGAGCCTTACAAGCTTGATAAAGGATTCTTCACATGCATTCTGTGGCATACAAAACCATTGGCCATCAATATCATGTGCCCAAAATCGTGTGTTGAGACCTAAACCACTTTGACTCATTCTCGAGTCAAGGTTAACCCTAACAATCCCCCCTTTAAACTTGACTTAGGGATTTTGCATGTAGCCCCCTTATCACCTAGGTATGTATGTCGACTTTACTAGTGAGTTACTAGGGGTATGCATGTCTTACCAGGTCTTACAACCATATGCCTTTTTACATGCAAACAATTTCTTCTCTGAAATTTATTTACTTTTCATGTGTCTCATGGTGACTACACCATCACCATCCGTTGCTACATCATCATGATTTTCCATGCTTGTCTTATTTCTCTTCATATTCCATTCTTTCTTTTGTATAAGCATACAAGATTATCATTGACATCCATATATAAAGAACCCATCTACCATATTACATGGGACATCAGCTACTATAATCACCATTTCTATAGGAATTATCTTCACCTACATGGTTCATCAATATTGGTCCCAACACTCTGATATTAAACTGTCTCACATTCCTAGAAAATTTATAATTCTCTAAAACCCGTTTATAAATAAATAATGTCCCTCAAAACTTCTATCATGCTAATATAGCATAGTACAAGATCCATTGCATTAATTCCCTTCCACATGGTAACCACCATGTTCACATCATTTATACCATATTCAAGAACTTTGGCTAACAAGATTACATCCTGACGAACTTCGAAACATCCAAGATGTGATGAGAGACGAATTTGAGTACAAAATCTAGCAAAACCTGTATCTCCAATGTAAACCCTAGTTGTGTCTCTCACATCTTGGCATGAAATCTACCTTTTCTCACATTTCTTTAGCACCTCCTTTATGCCATGGATTTCGTTTCTCTTGTATTGAAGCTCCTCGAAACCTTGGAAGCATCGATCTACATAGTGAAGCATCCCTCCCACAACCTCAATGACTTTTCTCTCACAGGGACTTGATCCATGCTTGACATGGAATCACTCTGCTTTTCTCTCCATTGATATATGTGGCCATGAGTTGATCCAAACCATTCATGAGTTTCTTATCTTCGTATGGACCATGGAACCTACCAACATCCAATCGCCTTCAACAACAACCTCCCCAGTTTGATTATGGTGGATAGTGGGCACAACCATAATTTTCTCCATAAAAAACCTTGCTCCTTCCCTCAGGTCCAATGGGTCTCCCCAATTTCACCTTCACCAGGCTCCCAAGTAAAACCATTTTGATGGGTTCAAGGATTTTGATACCCATGACTACATTATCCACTTAAATATATTCAAAACCCTCAAAGTCCAACACTTTTGTGACCTTAAATGACTTCCCTTCCGATACGTTCTAGTTGTGCCTCGAGTTCCTCATATTTGACAATATCTTTGAGTCAAAAAAATCTATTACCACACAATATACCACCACATCACGCCATTCTACAACTTAGGTTGTCTCTACCATGTGAGTATCTATGCACTCATAATCAGCGGGAATCTGAAGTATGTCAACTCAACGGCCATGCATTACATGATTTGTTGTGCCTTCCATCGAGAGACTGCTCCTGGGAATTGATATCTCTCACAACATTCCCCTTCAATTATTATACAAACTTGTCGCTATCATGCACCAGTGAGCTCAACATATCTCGAGGCTAATAGAGATTTTTGCATGTCTATGAAACACCCATGCCACTCTCAAGAGAGAGTTCAAGCCTATCAGTCTCTGAGACCACATGTTAGGCTTTTAACCAATCATAATAAAATATATTTGTGAGAGAGGAAAACAAAACACACAAGAAACCATACACCTAGATATATAATTGTCCTGGAAAATTCTTGCAGGGAAAAACTGACCTAATAATAGATTTGTTATTAACCTTGACCTAAACCGGCCAAGTCAGGCCAAGTGAGCTAGCCACTCCTCACCTCCAAACCACATTACAATGGAGCCTTACAAGCCTTATAAATGTGTCTTCACATGAATTCTCCGGCATTCAAAACTGTGGACCATCAATACATTGTGATGAGACCTAAACCATTTTGACTCATTCCCGAGTCACAGTTAAACCTAACAAAAAGTTCACCAGAATAGTACTTGCAGAAGAAATAAAGTATGATATTACTCTCTTCTCAAGGTGGGAATACCCATGCTCAGGAGTGATGAAATCATGGCCACCAAATAAAGTACATTGTGGATCCATGAAGTATGTATATATAAGCAAAGATCATGGCCAAGAAAAATTGAGTACACTATGGATCCATGTCAAAAGAGACCACATCCATGAGCAGATACACAGTGGATCTACGTCTCATAATCAAAGAAGAACAACTAAAATCAAATGTGTTAAAAAATTGATCCTCCTCAAGTACCAATGTCATGTAAAGGAGTGGTACTCTCCGATGCAACTAGAGCAGGAGCATAAAAGAGGTGATGTTAATAAAAACCTATTGATAAAAAATTTGGTCACCTCTATTTTCCTGCTCTTGAAATATAAAAAAAATTGATATCAAAAGAAGAAAATTTCAAACAACTATAATTTCATGGAATATCCCTCAGTCTCAGCTTCATCACACATTTCGTGGATTCAAAATCCGAGTTTGCATGCTCAAGATATCCAAGTTTTCGTCTAACCAACAAAAGAGCACTTCCTTAACATGCAAAAAAACTATTTTTTCTTGAAACCATGTCCAATGTCTTGGAGCCATGCTCAATTCTTGGTACTTAGTCATATTGGAACCTTGTCATGTTCTTGGTTCTTTAATTCTTTTTCTTCCCCATACATACTTAGAATTTTTCTTGAAAATTCTTCTCCCCACTCATATCCTCCTCCCTACTCTTTCTTATTACTCTCCTTTTTTAATATACTTAGAAAATTTTCCACTCTTCCCACAATACTCTACTCTTCCTCTATATTACCCTATATTTCATTCAAGACTTAGAATTTCTTTTACATTTCTTACACCACTCCACTTCACCCCCTTATCCCTCTACCTCCCCTTCTCCCTCTTCCAATACTTAGTTTCTTTTTTATATATGTTTATCCCTCCCCCCTTACCACTACAAGATTTCCTTACCTCCCTTA